>PVKA01004305.1:33013-100466 GCA_004027165.1 Ctenomys sociabilis
CACCTTAACCATACAGAGTCGATGAATTAATACATTGCAAACTGTTTTCATAACGTTTTGGTACTGTACAAGGTGCATACATGAAATTATATTTACAGGTTTTTTTATAGCTGAATTATATCAAAGATTCAATAATTATTTACCTAGTGGATGACCATAGCACTAAAAGCCGACATAATATCCTGTCCAACCACCATTCCTGTTCTTGACTGTTTCAGTTATTCATTGCTGGGACAAATACTCAACACTCAAAATGAAGGAAACAAAGGCTTATTTACCTCACAGTTACTGGAGGTTTCAGTCCACACTCAGCTGGCTCCAAGGCAGACTGGCACATGGCAGAGAGCAATGTTCATAGTGTGGCAAAGAGCAGAGAGAAAAAGGAGTGGCAGCATCTCAGACAGCTAGCCAGCCTCTCTCCCCTCATGCTTTAATGCGAATTACCTGCCCCAGCACAGGTGTAGCACCCACACCCACAATAATCAATCACAAACTCCAGAAGCTGCCCCATGACTGCATGAGACTTTGAGGGGGACACAAACTATAACAATGATGCTCTAGGGCCAAGGGGAGGGTCTTTTTTGCTCACTAGCATCCCTTGAGTGTCAAGGTTATTGGTAGGGTTTATAAGGTTCCATGAAATATTTCTTGGTGGAACCTACATAAACCATTACCTATAGTTAGTGAACCAGTGAACTCCAGGAAAGAAATTAGCCATGCTTTAGGGAACCCCTCCAAGAAATATTTTTATAGCTACAGGGAACAATCTGCTGGATCCCACAGTGTGAGGTATCTCAGAGCACAGGCATGTGTGTGCCTGTGCCTGTGTGTGTGTATGTGTGTGCACGTGTTTGTATGTGCATTTGTGGGTAGAATGGGGAGGAACAAGGACAGGCTCCTGTGAGCCTTGAGGTTCCTGGCCTGTCCAGCACTGTCACACCAGCAGATGTCAGGCACCAGAGAAAGGCTCAAAATATTCCCAAGATAGTGCCCACAGGTCTGCACTTCAAGTTCTGCAGAGCCCCTCCCATATGGGTGGTACTCAGTCTCTGTGTGTTTAAAGAAACCCACCAGCAAAGGTTTCGTGAAGTCTACATAGCACGTGGCAAGTGTCGAGGGTGAGGCGTAGATTCATTATTATTTCTGAGATGCCGGAATCCCTCTGGCTCCCAGGCTCTACAGTGTAGAGGAATTCGTAACAGCATCTTGTGACCATGAGTCAGCTTCTCACAGGGTCAGCCTTGGGAACAGTCCTCTTTGTGGCCTTGTCAGAGAGGGCAGATTCCCAAAGAGGAACAAAGGGGCTTGGAAACCAGGCCAGGGAGAAAAATACCCTTTTGGGGTTATTTAGCCACTTGTTAATTGGTCACCTCGTTAGCAGCCCATCTGCAGCCCAATCCAGCAAGGGGCCCTGATGGAGAGGGGCTGCCCGGCCAAGAGCGGCTTCACAGACTGTAATAAGGACGAGCAATTACCGGAACTTCGAGAGCCAATTCCCCTTAGGAACGCGCCAGGCCGAGCTCTGTCCTACGGAGAAGAGGAAAAGGTCAGTGTGCTCCGTAGGAGGAAGAAAAAAAAAAGAGAGCCCTTCACAGCGCAAGAGCCAGCCCGAGGGAGAGAGACAAAAGAAAAGGAGGGCTCCGTAGAGGTGAGAAACTAAAGAAAGAATGACATTTGGAAGTTCCTCTGAATGAGGGGAGGAGAATAATAAAATAAAAATTACAAGGGAGAAAAAGCCACGAGCAGAACAGGAGAGTGGGAGGGGACAGTTGGAAGCGGCCACAGAGGCAGCGTGGTGGGGGACTCCTGAGAGGCCCAGCTTTTTATTAGCCCTTGCAGCCTCAGTTTCCCAAAGTGTACGGCGAGGCTCTGTGAAGATCTGATGCCAGGGAGTTCTCTGACCTGTGCTGTGTGAAAGGCAGGACCGGGGGCCCCGGCTGGCTCCACCGCCCCTTCTGGCCTGACTGCCTCCCCGACATTGCTCTGCATTCTGGCCTCTTGCATTGAGGCGCACCCCAATCCTCATCTGTTCAAGAAGCTGTAAGTAGCCCGGGTGTCATCTCAAGGTTGAAGCCCAGAAAAGCCGACAAATTGCCCTCTGCTTGTCCTCTGCTACCAGGACAAATCTCAAAGTCTGGCACCTGAGTGACTCACTCTGTACATCTCCATTGACTCATGCAGCGTGTGTACCACGAATGGAAGTAGACTTTGCTGTTTGTAAGACAGAGATTTGGGCTTGCTTGCTACCAAGGCAGAGCCTAATTTGTCCTGAGGAGAAGTGGAAGTGTGAGTCATTAGCCACCCTATTTGCAGGAGCCAATGGTAGAGGTGTAGCCCGGATGAGCTGAGGTCCAGGGCTGGGCCGCAGGACTGAAGCAAACATGGTCTTCATGGGGCTGGCAGTCCATGTAGCCACTGGGAGTGCTTGTGCTGCCTTGATATCTATGTCTGCTTGTACTGAGATGAAAGGGCATCTAGCTCCTTGATCAGATGGAACCAAGGAACTGAAAGCAGCAGCAGCCTTTGTGAGGTGCCTGTGCTCAGCCCTGGAGGCTCAAAGCCCATAGAGACAAGGTATGAGGTCTTTCCTATCTTTGGTCTGCTCTGTGAGGTACAGGTGGCAAGGGTGAGTGAAACCAGAAAGCCAACATCCTCCCTTCCTGAATTTCCCAAATCTTTACAGGCCTGGGATACCTGCACAGGTGGACTGATTTCCTCTGAAGTTCTTGTCTCAGTCTCAGAGCCCAGGCACAAGAGCAGGTTCCTATCTCCTCACTGTCCCCTCCCCTGGGAAGAAGTAAGACATAAGCAGCAGGAGACTCAGAGTCCACCCAGGAAGACAATGACTTTGGAGTTTGTGTGGGGAGGTCCACACTGATGTTGGGGCGCACACAGGAGTCATTTCCTTTCCAAGGGCTGTGAATGGGGAAAGAGCAGGTGTGGGTGTGCGTTTCCACATGGAGTCAGGATCTCTGAGGCCCCAGCAGGCCAGGCAAGGATGCACAAGCCCACCATCTCTCTTCTCCCCTAAACTTCTTGCAGGACTCCCAAATTGCCTCCCTCTTCCTTCTTTCTGGCTGCCCAGTCCTTTCTTAGGCCCTGAACACTATTCCAGGATCCTTTGCTTCTTGTTTGCCTCACTCTCCTCCACTCTTATCACCCACAGCAGTGGGTATTCATTATTTAAACAACCCAGGCCTCTGAAGTCTTATTTATCCAACATCTTTCCACAGCATATGTCAAAATTTACAGTAAGTGCATTCATCCCATAATAAACATTTGGCTTTGCTGGTCTACTGGCGGCAGGGCTAATTAGGGAGAGCTATTCCCTTGTTATCTGAAGGGAGGTCAGATGCAGCAATTAGCATCCTCGCATAGTTTTCATAATTGTGACTTGGAGGCTAGGCCCTTTGGTGCCAGGTGGGGAAGGGATGTTAGCAGGGGGAAAAGGGGAGCTTTCCCCAGCAAGTTCTGGCAAATCAGAGCAGTGCTAGGAAAAACCCTAGACTCCTGAAGCTCTGCATGCATTCTGAGCTACCCACTCTTGATGCTTGCCTCCCAAGCAAGGCCAGGTCTGAGAATGTTCTGTCTACACTGTCCACCAGAACTCTTGTGGGTCCTGCTACTGTTTCAAACTCAAAGCATGCAGAGCAAATGGACATGTGTAGATACCAGCACTTTAGGGTCTGACAGAAGTTTAAAGGTCATCTGGCTGTTCTCTTGCCCCCTTCCTTTCATTGTCTCTACTTTGGCAGATGGATGACTGGCTGATTCTCTTCCCTGGGAAGGGAAGAAATAAGGGCTGTGGCCTGTGGTTTGCTGCTGTAAGAGCCACAACCAGCCAAGGAGTAGATGGAGCTGATTTCTGGAGGCTGCCTTGCCAACCTTGGGCATTGCAAACATTGAGCAAAGGGATACAACAGGATGAGTACAAGGGAACATGTAGAAAACAAGGCCCAGAGCTGAAGGGAAAGGTTGCAAGAGAGAGCACATAGGAGCGACAAGGGCCAGGAGATTTGGTATTCAGGGGTCCCTGAGACTCTGAGGTGCAATAATTCACTAGGACTTACAGAACACACTATAGAACTCACAGGGACAGTTTATTACAACACAAAGATGCAATGAAAATCATCAATGGGAAAGGAGTGTTGCCAGAGGACATGAGAGCTGCAGGCCCAGGTTTGCAGGTGTTCCATTGGAATCATGCAAGCAGCACTGCATTCTTTCAGAGGCAGTGGGTAGAAGCACACAGAAGCTGTGCTGGAGAGCTCTGATTGAGCTGATCATGTGTGCTGTAGATTATCTCTTGGCAGCTAGGCAAGGGTCACTCTTTGGCTGCCTTGAAAAGATACACAAAGAATAGGAGATAGAATGTTGGAAGAGCAGGCATGTCTTGGGCTATGAAGGTTTGCACCTGCCCAAACAAACCATCTACCCACCACTTCACCGCATTTTCTCTAGAATGGGTCAGAAAAGTTCTCCACTGGGGAGGGGCTGGTTTTTTGAGAGGAAGAGGAAGCCTGGGAGAAGAGGCTTTTAAACAGCACCCGTGGAGGAGATGGGAATCAAGAGCTGGGCGTTCATCAGATCCCTAGCTATCAGAGCCCTGAGCATGGCTGCTTGAGAGGCAGTGGGGCCAGTGGAGTCCTGGACTCAGGTGAGCATGGTTCTAGAGCTTGTTGCTACTGTCACCTTTTGGAGACTTGTTTTTTTGTCTCCTATGAAATGAAGACAGTCAGTGCTCCTGTGTCTTCCAGCTGGGGAAGTTTGCATGAGATGAGCATAATATAAAGTAAATAGTAGCTGTCACCACCATCATCACCTGAGGGTGACACAGATTCCTCTGTAGATGCTCTCAACCTCTATAAAGTTCCTTCCAAGAGCGTAATGAGCCCACTCTCCTTTTTTATAGCTTTCCTGTTGTACTGCTATATACCTCTCCTTTCTGATTTTTCATTGCTGACAGTGGTATCAGCTCCCTCCCCCCAGATTATCAATTATTCACCTGCTCATTTATTCCTTCGCTCATTTATTCAATGCGTTTATTGATGTTGATATCGATATTGGAGATGGAAGAACAAAATGCTCCTAACTCCCAAAGGACTATGGCTAAGGGGGCTGGCAAAGATGGCATAAAATAAATAGCTACAATGTTTTGACTGGCAAATGGACTAGTGTGGGGCATAAAAAAGCAGCGATCTGTTTTATCTACTCTTTCACTTGTCAATGCACCTTCACGCCTGCTTTTATTGCTGTCTGGAGATCACTTCCACATACTCCCTTTCCATCCTGTTCTTGTTGCCGTGGGCTGAAGGGTTGTAAATATGCTGAATCCCAGGCTGGAATTCAGGGCCACTGCAGTGGTAGCCAAGAGGGCTGCGTGCAGAGGATGCTAAACCTGTATCCGGGTAAGTGAGACAGGTAGGATCAGCCAGCGGAAGAGAATTAGGATGCTGAGGGGCCAGGGAGATGGCTCAGTGGAATAAGCACTTCCCTGGCAAGTGCAAGGGCCTGAGTTCAATCCCTGGTTCCGCAAAAAAAAAAAAAAAAAAAAAAAAGAATTACGATGCTGTGATCTCGTACTTCTCCCCCTTCTGCAAGCTAAGCATGCACGAGGCTCAGGTGGGTGGATGTCTTTGCTGCATGCAGGCCTCTCCAGTGCATGCTGCTGCCTCTCAGCAACACCTCAGCTCACACATCATCCAGGACTCGCTGTGATGTTCCCTTTCCTGGAAGTGTCCTTTGCATTACTCGTTGCCTCCTGCCTAGGGAGACTCTTCCCTTGAGATAGCATGGTCCTTGGGTAGGAATTAGCCTTTCATGTCTTTGCTCTGTGGCTTGTTATCCCCTGGACTAGAACTGGGTTCCTGGTTGATACAGATCTGCTGGGGATCACTGCTCCACCCATGTTGGGCTCCTATCCCCTGTGGCCTCTAGTAAGACACTTGCCCTAATGTCTCAGAAGAGACAATACAATGCCCACAAGATACTTGCAAGAAAGTAACATATTTTCTTATCCCCACCACTCTACTGCTTTGGCTTGACTGCACATTGCAGCCACACACCTGCCCTCTTCCCTCCATGCAATCCAAGTCAAAATATCCAAGTGGATCTAGGAGGACTCCCACCCTGGCTGCAGCCAGAGGGATTAATGTGGGATTAAGTTGTGATTTTTCACTGCTAAATCTGCATTCACTGACAGGATATCTCAGAAAGTGGATCTGTGGTGAGGGAGGTTTGGAGTTTTCTGGCATGAGATACGTTTTTCATGGAGTACTCAGTGGCAGAGAATTGACCTCTTCCAAGCCATGCGTAGGAGGATGGGAAGATTTGCAGAGATGGGAATGTGAACCCTGGGAAGAGTCCATGGTGAGCTCATCCTTGTGACCTGGACTTCTTCTGTCTACTCCCTAAGAAAGGATTTTCTCCCTAAGAAAATGACTGTGAGGTGATAGGTACTAAGATCTAGTGGTAGAGTGCTCAGAGCAGTGATAAAATCAAATGTTTGAGAAGCTAACATTCAGGAAATATTCACTAGTCAGGATTCAAAGAGACTCAAGGGAAGGGAACTGTTACTGACAATCATGTGTGGCCCTGTCCAGTGCTCATTTCTTTGGCCACATGTGCTGGACAGCTTCTTCTGTGGCAAGAATGGTGCTAGACATCAGGGACACAAAGAGAAATAAGACATGGTCTACTACAGAGGCTATAGGATCTAGCCGGATTCTGAAACACAGGGGACAGAACAAAGAGGGAGGAAGGATGCAGAGAGAGAGAGAGAGAGAGAGAGAGAGAGAGAGAGAGAGAGAGAGAGAGAGAGAGAGAGAGAGAGAGAGATCAGGTGGAGATAGATAGTTGGGTACTTTGAACAGCATGCTGGGGAATTTGGTCTTTACCCAGTAGCACATGAGGAGACACTGAGGGTACTTACGTGAGTGAAGGATGTACATCTACAAAGGCTGTAGAGGCAGCGGCATGGAAGATACTTTCAAGAAAGCAAGCTGAAATCAGGAAAGCTGATGAGAAGAAAAAAAGAACCCAAGAAGCAATTGGAGTGGGAACTGATTTGAGGAATATTTGCAAGTTTCTCCTTTACAAAGAACCTTGGGCCACAAGAGGAGCCATTTCAATTTGGCAAGATATGGAAACAAGACAAATTGGCAAAGAAGATCTGTGACCCAAGATAAAATTAAAGGAGGAGAGAATTTATTTACCTCTTGTGAAAATTCACTCATATCAAGCAAGGCAGGTGAGGGAGGAGGCAGCAGCATGGGCTTGGGATCAGAGAGTCGATCTGATATTTACTTGTTGTTCAAATTTAAAGGGCCGGCCAGATAGCTCAGCAGGCATGCTGACTGAGACTGGGCATGGTGGCGCGCACATGTAATCCCAGAGCTTGGGAGGCTGAAATCAGAAAAATCCCTATGAGTCCTATCTATGTACTGAAACCCAGTAGGCCTGCACTAACTATAACAATAATAACAGCAACAAGACAAATTTAATACCTTGGTCCATCTCCCCAAGACTCTATTTCTTTATCTTTAAAATGAGCTCAACTTACCTAATATGGTGGTTTTGAGGGCAAACTTAAGTGTATTTGTATATGTGGCTTAACAGGCTGCCCTTTGAATAATTCCTAGCATAAAGAAAGTTCCCATTAAATGTTATGTTTACTTTTAGAGGCTGGTTGACAGAGAGAACATTTACTGTCATAGAGTGTCCATGTGCTTGGAAAGAGGGAGACAGAAAAGGGCAGTAGAGGGGATGAGCGCACCCTAGTGGGTTGTGGGTGGGATCTCCATGTAGGTGCAGGGCAGTGAGCTGAGTGCAGCTGAAAGCTGAGGCCACCCCCGAGCCTTTGCCTTCATGCTGTGGTTTGCATGTCTACTCTAAAAGTTCCATGCCAGAGACTCAATTCTCAGAATTAAATGCTAATGGGAGATGGAGGTGGAATCTTTGGGACATAGGATTAAAGTATGAATTTGGCATTAGTGACTTGATAAGAAGAGAGGCCTGAGCTAGCATCCGTATGCTGTGTTTCCAACAGAGACCCTCTGCCATGTTATGATGTTGCAAGAAGGCCCTCACCAGACGCAAGGGCAGATGCTGGAGCTATGCCCTTCAAGTTCTCAGCCTCTAAAAACACCAGCCAGATAAACTTTTATTTTTTGTAAATTATCCAGTCTTGCATATTTTGTGATGACAATGGAAAATGAACCTTATTTTGCGGATCTTTCTCCCTTACGTTCTATAAGAGAAGATTTCTGGGTCTCCTGCTGTTCTAGAAGAAACACCAAAGAGCAAAAGAGGGGAAACTTCAATGTAACCAACCTGTTGCCTCAACATCAGCTGGTACCTTAATGCTAAGATATAGCACGTTAGTTAGAAGTTTCAGGATTGCCAGTGCCATGTCTCGGCCATCTCTTCTCTTGAGGATTGCAGGGAAACTCTGGATGGATAGAAATCTTTGCCTGTGATTATCTTTCAAAGAGGAATCAGAAGTAGGCAAGTGGCTTGCAAGGCTGCCCTTGGAATGTGCTGTTTTCATCCTTATGGCAGCTTTTCCTCCAAAGGTCTTTGGGGACTAGCTGGGCTGGCAGAACTCAAGGCCCCAGCTTTACCCACCATAGATCAGTATTTCTCTTTTGCCATAGTAATACTCTTACGCCCTCAGTGAAGGTGGTAAGGACATTGCGTCCTTTCTCCTATCACTTTGTTTTTCTCTACTCCACGGTAATCTCCATTTATGAAGACCCTGTTACATACTATATACTCATACCATATCTCATATAATTCTTGCATATACATGCAAGGAAGATAATCTTACCAAGGCCTTTTTACAAATGAGAAAACCTAAGACTAGAGAAGGTAAATAAATTTCCCAGTGTTATCCAAATGGAGATTGGTAGAGTGAAGGTTCAGACTACCCTCTGTTAATGGCGAGGCATATCTTCTTTACCTTGAGACCGGCAGCTCTCCAAGGGCTGAGAAAAGGTGCATGTTTGAGTCCTATCTATGTCCTATGAGAAAAGGAGAATGTTTGTCTTGTAAGTTGAACTAGCTACTTTCTTCCTAAGACATCCTTTATTGGAAAGAGACAGCTAATAGCCAAAGTAGGACTGTCAAGTCTTGGATATTTGGAACCCCCTTTCTTTCAGATGAACAGAGTGAGACTGGAATAAAAGAACTGGTTGTATCTGTTGTCAATGATAAGATTTATATTTTCAAGTGTGCTGACATTAGGAAAAATTTGTACACATTCTGTGTAAGTTACGGTCTAGCCAGGAGAAAGAAACACCTTGCAATTTGAATAGGAAAGATTTAACATGAAGAACAATAGATCCTTCTCAAATAGGAGGGGATCAAGGGATGGAAGGAAGGGAGAGAGAGAGGGAAAAGAATGAAAAAGGAATTAAGATGTGTTATGTAATACTCCTAGTCCACACAAGGAATGTAAATATTCATAAAGAAGATGTACTAATAAAAATCATTTAAAAGGAATGAATTAATTATAAGTGTGGTGGATAGTTAACTGGTGGTCAACTTCTTATACGCAGCTGAATTAAACTAGCATGGTACTGGGTGTGGGAGTCTCACCTGAGGGTTGTTGCCAGCAGCATAAAAGCAGAAGTGGAGAAGCTGTCAGTACACTGTTAGGCATGCTGTTTGGAGAAGCTGTTGGAGTGGTTGGAAGCTGCTAGTGCTCTTGGGCTGTTCTGCTGCATGACCTTGTCATACTGGCTTTCCCAGTGAACTTTGGAGAAGCTTGGGCCCTCATCTTGAGCATTGATTTCTGGCTATGGAGGTGAAGATGGTGCACTATTCAGCCTCATGAAGCTTGCTGCATTGGCTTTCCTGGTGGAAACTCAGCTTTCCTCAACACTGGAGTAGCTTGGGACCTCACTGTTGCTGAGGATGGCTTTGGTACTTTTGGGGGAGCTCAGGTGCTTACAGTGAGCATTGTTTCCTAGCTCCAGTTCGGATCCCACAGCTTTCTACACAGATCCTTCATCCCACTGGCATAGACTTCCTAGCTTCCACCACTGACCTTTGGGCCTTTCCAGCACAAGTCCATGAAGCAAGCCAGCATGAGACTTTGTTTTGGGCTCTAGCCCTCCAGTTGGACTGGTGCGAGGCATTACATGAGCTATAGGCCCTCAGTTGGATTTATTCATATTTAGTATATGGATAGATTCCCTACACTTATAGTATGTTATTTTTGGGTGATTGATTATGAAATACCATTACAAAATGTGTCTTATTCACCTTGCAAAAACCCCAAACCATAACAGTAAGAGTAGAAAACAGCTTAAACCAAAAGACATTTGGGAGGGACACCCTCCTTAAGGGGGAATCAGACTTGGTTGCAGTGGATATAACTGCAGTTCACTGTATGATGGAGAAGCTGCCTTGGGCCAGAGCCCAGCCACAGCCAGTGGGCCAAGCCTGGCCTTTAGGAAACTGCTCCTGCACTGTCAACAGCACCGCCAGAAGCTGTCGCAAAGGAATATTGGGAGTGCTGGAAAGCCATCTGCAGCCCCCAAAGTGTTCCCAAAGAAGCTCTTATTGGTGATTTTGGGAGCCACTGCCAAGTAGTAGGTGAAGCTTCATGGGTGGGGGGCTTTCTGGGTTACCAGTGGGAGCAAATAAAGGTGGGATTTCAGAATGGGCATGAGTGTATCTGTCAGTGTTCCATGTACTGTCGCTTGTCAAATACGAGAGAGGCAAGAAGAAATCAGTGGAATCAGAAAGAAGAACATCTTCCTCCTCTAGCCTATTTTCAGTGATATCTACTAAGAAAGATGCCTCCTGACAAGGAAGAATGAAAGTGGAGGTAGAATTGAACAGGAATCATGACTGGCACAGTCCACCCTGTGCCTACTCAGAATCCACATGCACTTGACCCTCGGCAGAACACTGAAGAAACGCTGTTCCCACCGAATAACTTACAACTGTGTTTGAACAAGTGAAGCTCTTATCCTTCTTCCCACACAATGATATGTACTCATTAGGGTGGAGATGCATTATGGCTATTGCTGCTATACTAACACCTTCTCAAATTTAGCCATAGTAACACTCACTAATGTCTTAATACTAAATTATAAAGTTAATCTCCAATAACTTGTATATCATATAATGATGGCTCATCCTTAGCAATCTGAAAATTCCCATTTGCAGCTTCTCCTGGTATCCTCAAGGGGAGGTTTACAGGTGCTCCCCTGTTTCACGTAGCTTCCCTGTGCGCAGCACCCCAGAAGACAGCTTTCTGGTGAGTTCTGTAGGCTCCCCAGCTGGCTTTCCCATATGTGCAGCAGCATCCCTCAAGATGACATCCCTGAAAGTCTTATCAGCACCCCAGCAGGGATTTCCTGTTTTCCAGTTCCCCTTTGCTAGCCAGAGCTCACTGGTGATGGCCCAGCATGCGTCCAGTGCTATGCAGAGCACTTCTCTGCCATCAAGTGGGCTGCAGCCACACCTCTGATGAGGTCTCAATCCTAGTGACACTTCGAGTAGGAACTTCACAGTAGTTAATTTCTTTTCTGATGAGATCAGAGGTGATATTAACAAATGTGATTTTTCCAATACTGTAAAATGAAATGTGACAACATTTGCAAGAAGTACATAGCTCAGTGAAGTATATTTCTAAATGATCAATTCAGGATGTAAAAATTTTCATTTAAAGAGAAAGATCAGTCAATGGATTTTAATGTAAGGGCATACAAAACAGTTTTTGATTCTAAACTATGACTAACATTTCTAACAACTGCCATTTGTTCAGTCTTCATGTAATTTCAATGCACAGCTATAATTATTGGAAAGATATTAAGATACTCCTCCCTTTTCCAAATACATATCTGTATGAGGCCATATTTTCTTCACATACTTCAGCAAAACATGTCACAACAGAATGTAGCTACAAGAAGCTATAAGAATCCAGCTGTTTTCTATTAAGTCAGAAATGAAAGAGATTCATGAAAATGTGAAGCAAGACCACTGTTCTGTGTTTGAGTTTTTTTTTTTTTTTGAAAATTAAAAAGTATATATTTCTTACAGCAACATGTATTGGATTTGTTATTATGTGAAAATAAATTAATTAATAATTCAAATTTCTGACACAGTAAATATGGATAGATAAAACCTGCAAAAGGGCCAGTGAGATAGCTCAGTGGATTGAGAGTATGCTTTGGCAAGTGCAGTGACTGGGGTTCAATCCCTGGTCCCTCACACTGTGTTGGTTCCACCCCTGGGGCGCACTGAGCCAGTGACTAAGTCCAGGCATGGTGGCACAAAGGGGAGGCTCAAAACAGGAGGATCACTACAAGTCTCAGCTTCATAGTGAGACCTTTACCAACTACATAAAATGAAAAACAAAACCTGCAAAAGCACAAGCCATTTGATGCCTCAGTAGTTTTAATTTTGTGAGGCAATCCTAAGACCACAAACGTTGGAACTACCATTCTAGGCTAATTTTACCTGCCAGTGGATAGCAGGTAAAGTCTGTGGCACATCGGCCCTGAAGATACTTCTGTGGTAGGGATGTAAATATCCATACATGTCTGTACTTGGATGCCTAGAAAAACTTCAGAAAGACCATGGTTTGCCTCTCTGGGACGTTTTGTGCTAATGCTGTTGCATACCTGAGCCTTTGCTCAACCTGAGCACTGGTGGTGGTGAAGTTCCTGTTGTGCTGAATGAGCCTGGAAGGAGAGAGGGGAGGATTGTTGATGTCCTTGCAAGAAAAGGCCTTGCTCAGGCCTAAGAGCCCTTCCGGTGCCACCTGGTTCAGGTCAGGCTGCTGCTCTGGTTACTAGTTCTTCCCCTGTCACTCTGGCTTTCCCACCAGAGCCTCTGCAGATGGTCATTTATACTCCCGTCTGCCTTAAAATGTTGTCTTCACTCTCCCCATTGGATGTGCGACCCACATGCCTTGTCTGAGTTGTTCATGCTGCTTGTTGGGCAAGATGCCATAGGAACATTTGGCATAAGGGAGAAGAATAAAGAATGTCACTCAGTGTCTTCGATAGGCACTCATCACCCCAAGATACCAGAAGCTCTCAGGGTAAGTGTGAATGTCTGAGAACCAACTCCCTAAATTGGAGCTGATGTACCCTGGCAGACTGTCTTGCCTTTGCCCGTTATATCAAGGGGCAGCAGTTGCCCTTGAAAGGGTTCTTTGTGACTTAGGTGAAGCTTTTTTGGGATCAGGACCCACTAAGCAATCCTGAAGGCGTCTGTGTTCTTGTTCCTGTGATCGGGCAGGCACTATTAGGGCACTGGAGTCTAAAGCTGTGCAAATTGGGTGGGCTGAGCTCTTTTTAAAATCTCATTTCAGGTCTCTTATGGATCGGGACTACCCAAAATGGGGCCAAAGTATCTGCAAGAAAACAGCCAGCCCAACTGTGAAGAAGTTCCCGACGTTCGTACCTGATCGGGGTAACAGATGCCTTCACTCAGCGTTAGGAATAAGTTTCCTTGAGAGAATTCCCACCTCACATCTTCTGTCCCTGCTCCCAGCTGTCTGTGAACTCTGCTTCTGCTGCACCCCACAGAGGGCTGCCCAGCTCAGGGGAGAGGAGGACATAAGGGGAAGCCCCCTCAGTCACTTTTGATATGGAAAGAAAAAAAAGAGAGGGAGAAAGAGAGAGAGAAAAAAGGAGAAAATCAAGGGCTAATCCTAAAAATTCTCCTTTAATCTTAGAGCTTCCAGACCTAGTTTCTCTTTCATCTAAGACTTCGAAGTTATCTAGTTATTTTATGGGTAGTGAAACCACAAGGCGAACAGAGGGTAGTGGGGGGGATTAAATTAATGAGCAGGTAAGCAGGTTTATTATTTCTTCTGATCCTTCCTTCTTTCCTGCTAATTTCTCTGAGCCAATTTGGGAGGCAGAGCCTATCATGTTAACTTGGAGACAGACTATTGTATCATGTTCTTTCTGAAGCCATTTATCTGAAGGATATTAAAGATCCAATTTACATAGACATTATGGCATTGTGAGGAGGGGGTGTGTGACATGCACAAGGGAGAAAAGGAGAGAGAAGGAGGATGGGAGGAAGAGCAAGACAGAGGAGTGAACTGAGGTGCTACCTAAGGGGGCCACAGTGTGTGTGTGTGTGTGTGTGTGTGTGTGTGTGTGTGTGTGTGTGTGCTCATCTTGCACTGAGCTCTCCTGAATCTTTCATAGAAGTTCCACATCACTCACTGAGCTAATGTCAGCGTCATTGGGCCTTGATGGGAAATACATTCCTGACAATGGCACAAATGTCTACTTAATTTGTATTTAAAGCTTCACGCTCTGGAATTTTGTTATCATCACTGTCAGGTTCAAAGTGGAGGAAATGGGACACTCTGGTGGCAGATAACTGGGGCTACTGTCCCAGTGCAAGCTGTGTGTCTGTGGTGAGGTACAGCATATATACATGGAGAGAAGAGACATCTGATTCCCGGGGGAGATTTCAGTGCCATGATTTACACATAGTTTGATGGTGGCCCCAAGTGTTCACATGCTGGGAGCTTGGTCCCCAGCATGGCAATGTGAAGAGGTGGTGAGATCTTTAAGAAGTGTGGCCTCATGGGAAGTGACTTGGTCACTGAGGTACTGATTTTAGAAAGGGTTGAGATAGTGTTTGTGGAATGCCACAGAGTTCATGGGGGAAAGAAAGGTTGTAAAAGAACAAGAGCAGCCCCTACCATTCCCTGACTTCCTGTCCCACCATGTGACCTCTCTGTCTCACATGCGTACCCATCCACCTGGATGGGATCAGCCAAGGTATCCCTTATTATAAGCTGATCCCATCCAGGAGGGCAGGTTCTTGGACTTTCAGTCTCCAGAACTCCTTGCCTTACTTTACAAGTTGTCCAACCCATGGATATTTTGTTTAACAATGAAAAGTGGTCCAGCATGCTCAGGTATCAGGCAAATATGCACAAAGCCTTTGATTCCACCCAGGGGATATGAGTGGCTGGAACATGGCACATTAGCTTGGCAGGGGTGGGTACATTTGAGTCTGTCATGAAACATAGCTAAACAAGCCTATACTGCTGACCCTGTTTTTTATCAACAGCAAGTGGAGATTTATGCCTGAAAGCTCTCTAATCAGAATTTAGCATCAGTGGAAGGGTAATGCACCTACTCTGGTGGTTTGTTGTTAAGAGTTGTTCTTCAATAGTCAGTTTCCCTTTACTGCTACTGGGCTTACCGATGAGCCTTCTGATCTGTACTTTGGCCTCCAGAACAGATTTGTCCATCAGTCCATATAATGGCCAGTGTCAGTGGTCCCGCTAGGGATGCTGCCCTTGTGAATGAGAGTGCTGATGCTCATCTGAGTCTTTCAGCTTACTTATTGGTTACTTTACTCCATTCATTCGGCTCCCTTTCATTGATGACTTAGTACAACAGTTTGTATTCTTGGCTTTACTTTAGATTACCTGGGTCATTGTAGAAAGCACTCATGCCAGGGGCCATCTCCAGATGAGTCAGTTCAGAGGCTCTGGGAGTGGTTCCTAGGCAGGGGTGTTTTTGTAGGCATCTTTGTTGTTCTAATGAGCAGCTGGGGGCCAACACCATTGAACTGGCACATGCTATATGTTGTGTTTGTACAAAGATAAACAAGGTGCTTCTCACTCATTGGAAGGAGCCTAGCCCTGGCCTATGAGTGGCAGAGTTAGGGAACTGCATTCCTGATTTTTTCATAGTTGAGGATCAGAGTGAAACATTGACTTCCTGAAGACCTCTCTAAATGGTCTTCCCTTTTACCCCTTCCCCATGAGTGCAGCTTGCTAGCCTTACTCTTTGGACTAAGACACTCCCCAAATGATAAGTGCCACTGGGAATGCCTCTCTCCTGGTCTTGGCACCTTCCGGGTCACTGCATGCTGTGCCATGGATGAAACTGGTGTGCTGATGCTAAGCCAGGTCAGACCTTCTGGAGATCACTAGGACATCATTATCTCAGAAGCTGTCTGCCTCATATTTCTTTTCTCCAGGAGTCCCATGAAGAACTTGTTTTCTTTCCTGAGGCCTGAATTCTCCTTGAAACCACAGAAAATTTTGTAAATTAATTAGTTAGTTAATTAATTAATTAATTTAGGAACATGGACATTCACTTAAAAAGTGGCTATGCACTTACCAATGAAGCTAGGTCAGATGATGAACCTTATCCTGTTTGAGCTTTTATGACTTGGTCAGGGGACCCCTCCTCCAGGGGGACATCTTTTCCAGAAGCTTACTGTCCAAATCATATCTTTCTCCTGGGATCCTCCATTCCTCACCTGGATTTGTGTTCCTGGCCCCTGTTCTCAGCAGCCCACAACTTGCAACTTGCTTCTTCCTAAGAATTGCACCCATTGTAAATCAAGGCAATGAATGATGCTAGCTGAGCTCAGGCTCTGGCTTTGGCTGGGAGGGACGTCAGGTTTCCTGATCAACTGTTTCTTCCTTTATTTCCTCTTTGGAGCTGGCAGCAACAATCAGACGAGATTGTGATATTTATCATTCAAGTCTGTTAAGAATTTGTTTCTTTTTGTGATCAAAACTTTGCTCTCGTCTTCCCAGGGACTTAAAATACTGTCCTTGAACCAAGACGGGGCCCTTGTACATTAAACATACTGGCACCTTCAAAGCTGTGCGTGTGCTGCCGCTGAGGGTCCCAGGGGATCTCCACAAGAGCCCTGTGTTTGCTGTAGTACAAAGAAGCCTCACTTCTTGATAGAGTTGATCTGAGGGGTGGAGGCGCTGGAGGGGTTTGCGGTCTATCTCCAAAGGAAGAGACGATTAGGGGAGGAGAGGTTTAAACTCCGGGAGGAGTTGCTGCATTCAGCAGCCTCTTTCCTAAGGAGGATCATGGTTTCCTGCTGGAGCTGGGGGAGGATAGACACCAAGACCCCTGAGATTGACTATACTAGCTGTTTTTGCCCTTTGAATAACCATAAATACACCATAATTTGTGTAGTGCTTTTCTTTGCATCACCACATCACATGCTTGTACTACTCCTGTGGTTAGTTAATGCCATTATTATATTTTATAATGAAGAAACAGAGGCTGAGAGAGTTTGGGTGGGATGCCCAAGACTGTCCATAAATTAGACCTGTGTTTCTTTTTGTTTTTAACAAGGTGATAGGTTGATTTCAATACCTGAGGGACTGATAGCTACTGCTCAGTAATGAGGTTGTATAGAACAGTATTTTAAACTTAAACCTGTGTTCACTGGGAAAGAAAACTACAATTGACTTGTAAGGTAAGTTTATATTTTCTTCACCAAAATTTGTTCATTCTGAGAATGAAGGAACTAGATTGCTATGTTATATGTGATTAATGAGTGCAATAGGGACTGTGTTGAGCAAACTGGATATTACTGAAGTCATCTACTTAAGTAATCCAATGTGGTCTCATGTCCAGGGAGGACAGTAAGGAGGAGCTGCCAGTTTGCAATTGATGTGTGAACTTCAGCTTATTTTTCTCCTTTCTATGAAGAATTCTTTTCTATCTCACTTCCAAAGGGGAATGTATAGCCTTTCATATTTTGAAACCCTTTGAAATTGTGGTCATAGAACAGAGGCCATCTGATGTCACCAACCACACCTCATGCATTGTGTATTCACACTGCTATGTCCTCTGGCTCTTCATCTGCTGGAGGGAAATGAACCAAGTTATGAACACAAGGGAAGGGAATGTGCACGGTCTGGAAATATTTCCTGACTACTGCATCAGCACAACTGCCATGCTTCATTGTCCCCTGGCTTCCAAGTTCATTTCTCAGAAGCCACTCTTACGCTTACTGGACAAACAATTGTCCACTGTTGGAACTCATTGCCAAATCCACAGTAACTTGCATTTCAACTAGTACAGCAATTTTCTAACTCCCAACTACCTCTGCTTTTGCCCCTTCTACTTTATTATCACCTGTGTTACTGGTGTTTCTGAAATTCTAGGCTAACTACCACTTCCAAAACATCTTTAAAAATTCTCAGCGATTTTCCACATCCCAAACCATTAGGCTTATGTTTCCAACATCTGGGACCACTCTTCATGACTTCCCTGTCTGGTGTATACCCTGACTTTACCTGGTCATTCACCATTTTCTGGGTATGGACACCACCCAAAGTTCATACTCCTCTACAGCTGTGCATGTTGTTCCCCCACCCTGCAATCTCTTCTCTCATTGCCTTTTCTGTCTGCTTAATGTTTACTCAACTCATAAAATCCCACAACTTCTAACACAATTTCCCCATCATTAAACCCCAGGCAGAACTAATTTTCTTCACCTACATGGGATGCTATTGCATTCTAGCCTAAGGTTCATCCTTTCTACTAAGCATGAGGTTGAGAGGTAGAGGCTGCATATCATTCATTACCAACATGGTGCCTAGCATACCAGGTGCTCAAATGATGCTTGATAAATTATCCAACGAATGAATGATGCTAGACCCTTGGAGAGAGCTTTATTCTTCTAAAACATCTAGGTGGTCAGAAAAATGACTCTCATCTTGGTTTCTAGGTTTTTTTTACCACAAGAAATAGGGAAGAGGTGGAAGAGGATTGTGGAGTCAGTCATGGAGGCTGACTAGATCTGTAACTTTTACTACTGGGCCTTGGGGACAAACTTAAGGTAGAGCCCAGCAGGCAACAGTGGGCACAAGTGGTACCGAAGAAAGCAGAGTATGGTACTGTAAGACTTGGCCCACTCAACTGGCTACAAAATCTTGGCTGAGAAGTGTGGCAAGCGGGCACTAGAGTATGGAGAATGAGCTGGAGGAACAAGCTCCCCTCTTCACCTTCATGTACCCTGTTCTCTTCCTTAAGCAGTCTCTCCTGTCCTCAAGGCTGAGTTTTTAGTAGCACTGTGCCCACCCATCTTTTTCTGCCATGACCCTTCCCTTGCCCACTGGAGAATGCTATGGAATCTGATGTTCTTGTCTTTCCCTTCTCAGTTCCTGCATGGAAAGAAGTGCTTCATAGCAGGAGTGCTTCCCCCTCCACCGCCTTACCAACAGTGTCCTCCTCAGTGATATAGAGGAAGAACCTGAGCCTGGACTCGAACCTGAAATAGAAAGTTCTATGGCTATCAGGCCCTATGAGCCACCCAAGCCTCATTGGAAACCACTTGATCCCATGCTCGGGTTTGGCAGAGGGGCTGATCAGCCCATTCCCCCTGACTGCACTCTGACCCCTCCTGCAGATCTCTTACCTGCCTTCCTCTTCTTTGTCCCACTGCATTGTGGATGCCCAGTTAGGGTCTTGCTTTTGGCTTTTTGCATCTGAGAAATCTTCCTGGCCAGCCTCTGCCCTCCTGACTTCCCTTTCCTGCCCCTGTAGGAAGCTGTCTGACAAGCTCTTTTCCGTTGCATCTTTGAGCTGACTGACATGTTCAGAAGCTCTGCTGCTGTCTTCCAAAGGAAAGGCAGGTTAATGAAGGCAGATTTTCCAGCTTGTTTTTTAAAAGGGAAAGAGAGAGAACAAGTATTCTAGTTAATTGTTCCTAATTGTTTCTTTTCCCCTAAAAAATATTCAGTGTAAAACAACCTATTTCCTGATTTGGCACTGAAGAATGGATCAGGGCTAAATCTGGTCCAGCAATCCAACTGTGTGTTTATCGCTCAAGATATACCTCATTCACTATCTCATCGCAGAAGCCTTCTCTCCCCTTATATAAGGCCAGGCGGTTGCAATGGACAGTGAGTTGTGCTGACCAGAACCTTCTGAAGGGTGGATTTCCTCTGCCAGCTAAGGAGGGCTGTAAGCAGAGAGTCTTCACCTGGCAACCCACCTCAGGAACTGCCATCACTGTTTAAGGCCACCTTATCCCAAGTCAGGTCATCCACTCCTCTCCCCAGCTTGCACCCAGTGATTGGCCCATGAGAAGGTGTGAAGTCCTGATCTACCATTCAGCTTGGTACAACTCGGAAATGCCATGTGTGTTTCAGTTACCTTTGGCACTGGCTGAGGCCATGAATGAGACTGCATTTCAGCCTAGCTTCTCCATCAGCCCTGTCTTGACTTCCTTTCTGCATCTATGCACCTGTAGCAGTGATCCTCCTTGGTGTCACTGTGCATCCTTCTTGTCCCTTCTCACCAGTGTGTCATAGAAAGTCAGGTGCCAAGAAAGGCATTGTAGGAGGGCCCTAGTGCACTGGATCATTGGCTTTCAATCAGCAGAGGCATGTGGATTTGATCTTTGCAAACTTCTCATACTCTGTTCTTATAAAACCCTATCTGCTCATCTACATGTACATCTACCTATATACTTATCTATTCATCTTCTCTCTAGTACTTATTAGCTGCTTACCTATCAATTATCTTTCTGTGTCTATTTGTTCACCATATCTATCTATCTGCCCCTCATCCATCTACTCACCTATTTATTGTAGTTGTCATAGATGCTCCGCACAGATCCTCTTATTGGTGTATACCAATACCTTCTTCCAGTTGCTGTACCAATTGGCTTCAAGCAATCCATCACTATACCCTTTTCTGTAGAACTGCCCTTGACTAAACAAGAAGAGCTCCCCACTTCTCTCAGGCTAGGCACCCTTCTCCCCTTCTGGGTAATAGACCCTAGCCAGTGACTGGCTGGCACAGGATAAAATGTCATCCCTCTTACCTTAGGGTAGTACAAACAAGCAGAACTATCCCTGCAGTCAGGCCAAAGCTAGTTTTCAACCAGGGGCACATTCATGCTTAACTTTACCCTATCTTCAGTTTGTTTTCCTCACTTCCCTTCTCCTAAGTATCATCCCCTAGTCATAGCTTGAAGCAGAGACCTCTCATCTTAGTCTCTGCTTTGGGGGACCATGACCTGCATGCTTGATATCAAGAGTGGTCCCAAAAAGAAAACATGAAAACAAAAACCCAGACCAAGCACTAAGTAAGGGATGCCTCAAATTTACAGCAATGAAGGTCCCATTGCTGTCAGTAGGTGGAGTGGGATAGTCCCTGGCAGGCTGGAGTTCTGAGCTTACTGATGGGCAAGCTGATTAGGAGATGCACTAGCTGGTCCAAGGTCCTGGAAATATGGAAAAATACCACTAACCTGGTGGTTTAGACAACAAAAACTTATTTTTCACAGATCTAGAGGCTGGAAGTCCAAAATCGGGTTCCTGTAGGTATGGTCTCTGCAGAGGCCTTCTGCTTGACTTGCTGGATCTTCTTGCTGTGTCCTCATGTGGTCGCTCCACTTATAAGGATGCCAGTCTTCTTGGATTAGGGCCCACCTCCATTTTACCTTAATTACTTCTTTAAAGACCTTATCTCCAAAGTACGCTCGCACTGCAAGTCAGGGCTTCAACATCTGACTTTTCAGGGGACACAATTCAGTCCATAACAGAAGATTGCATGGGGATTAAAAGAAGGGATTGTGGGAATCGGGATGTTTTTGTTAAGCACAATTGATTTGTCGAAGAGAGAAAATGGCAGGCTCAACTCTATAATTAACAATTTAAAACAAAGTGGCAGCATTGAGAGAGACCTCTGTTCCTACAGGCAGAATAGTCAGGCTGAAAGCCAGCTATGGGGCTTGATGGTTGGAGTGGTAGAAATTTCAAGACTGATTTCTTAGCCTACATGAGTCACCCATGCTGTAAGTGGGGCCTAAATAGAAATAAATGGAACCCTTTTGCAGAATAGGATGAAAATATCTACAGAGAGGTGCTTCAGAAATCAACCCTCAGGGAATCCTAAATGAGGCCTGATCAAATTGCCTACTGCATTCTTAAAAAACATATTTGGTACAGGGTCTCACTATGCAGCTCAGACTCTTAGTGATCCTCCTGTTTTCAGCCTCTCCACCACTGGGATTACAGGTGTGTGCTACCATGCCTGGTCTTGGTGGTCAGCTCAGCATGTGGTGCCAGGGATTAGGGGATTGAACCCCATTCCCTGTGCTTGCCTAAGCAGGTGCTTAGTCCACTGAGCTATCTCACTCACCCTTGCCTACTGCATTTTGTTGACATTTAGAGACTACTGCTTTCTTTAAGACAATATAGAGGCTAACAAGCTAGCTTTTACCCTTTTCAGGTTCTGTTCCCATGAGATCAAGCATTAGGGTCAAATCTGAGCATACCCATAGTGGAGAATTCCTGTGCTCACTAAAGGATTAGAGAACTATCTTTAGGGCCTAGCTATAATATAATAGATTCAGGAGCCAGAAATGAATCCATAAGGGCCAGGATTGGGAAGAAGGCCAGAATATAAAGCTGGATAGGGAGAGTTTTCTAACAGAGTATTTTCCAATGACTCAGCATATAACATCTTGGTGAGAGGTCCATATTATGGATCTGAGACATTTCTGAGTTGGCTCTTGGAAGCTTAGATAAAACAATAGCCTGTACGAAAAAAGATAGAGTTGCCACCATTGCCATGGTAAACTGGGTATGAAGAGATGAGAAGGCTCAGAGAGGTGGACTTGCTAGAGTAAGTCCATTATACAATACTAGAAAAAAAAAATACAATACTAGAAAGTCCAACAACTAACTTTTCCACAGGAGACCTTGATAACACTCCATTTACTGGGGTATGAAGGGATATGTTAGTGAGGGGGTACCCACTTCACCAGAGTTCACTAGCTGAACAGATAGAGATCTCATGATAGAACTGGAATCTCCAGTGGAAATGAGGCAATAAACCCCAGAATGGTAGAGGACAGATGGTAGCATCTAATTGTCAGAAGAAAGGTAGACACAATTACTGCAACAGAAAGCAAGATTGGAATGGCACCCGCAGAGATTTAAGAAATGGTACTTAGATCATGGGGTTCCAGGAGGAAAGTTGGATGGGCACCCAGGAAGTGTACTCCTTTCCCAACCTGAGCCAGTTCTCAAACCCAGAACTCACTGGCTAAAAGCAAGGTCAAGTGCCCAAAAAGACGGACCCCACAACAGTGTGGTAAGTATATATAGTAGTGAATCCCTCACTGAGTCCCAAAGGACCTGTAGTTATTTACTTATACAAAGAACTAGAGAAGAGGAATACTCAGAGATTTCTACTGGAGGCAAGGTCTGAGTTTACAGATACCTGAGCACATGACGCACAATTACAATAACCTCATTAGAGAGTTCTAAGGATTCCAGGAAATAGATGGTGTCTTGGCCCATGTATTCCATAAAATGCTTTATCTACTGGTTATTTTCCTAGTTCTAAATACAATTAGAATGGATATATTTAGCAGAAGATACACACTTCACAATAATACTTTGACTTACAAAGTAAGAACTAGTGAATAGGAAAGGCCAGTAGAATGTCCTAAAAGTTTACTCCCTTCACCAGGATAGTAAATAAAAACTGAGATCACACTGGAGGATGGCAAAGGTCAGTGGCACTCTAATTTACTTAAAAGATATAGACATGGTAGTTTCAATTGTTATGTAGGACCAATGGTTTCAGTTCTATAGAGCTCACCAAGCTAGTGCTGTGAAACACAAATGGGTCATGGCAGATGACAATGGTCAGTGTCAAAGCTGACCAAATAGTAGTCTCAACTATAGCTGCTAGGTTGGTCACCATGTATTTACTAGATCAGAATAACATGGCCCTAGGTAAATGATATGAAGCTACAAATCAATGGGTGCATTTTAAGCCCCATCAGTACAAAGATCAAACACAATAGAGACAGTGCTGGGTTAAGTAAGAGCTGAACAGGCACTGAGTGACTCTGTGCCTCACTGAGGAAAACAAGTAAACATGGGCAAAGGAAACTCTAAGAAGCCAAGAAGCAAGATGTCATCCAATGCATTCTTTGTGCAAGCTTGCCGAGAGGAGCACAAGAAGAAGCACCCAGATGCTTCTGTTAACTTCTCAGAGTTTTCTAAGAAGTTCTCAGAGAGGTAGAAGACAATGTTTGCTAAAGAAAAAGGAAAATTCGAAGATATGGCCAAAGCAGACAAGACTCATGATGAAAGAGAAATGAAAACTTATATTCCTCCTAAAGGAGAAACAAAAAATTTCAAGGATCCCAATGCACCCAAGAGGCCTCCTTTGGCCTTCCTCTTATTCTGTTCTCAGTATTTCCCCAAAATCAAGAGAGAACTAGCTTCTCCATTGGTAATGTTGCAAAGAAACTTGAGAAATGTGGAATAATAGTAGAGCAGATGACAAGCAGCCATATGAGAAGGCTGCTGAGATGGAGGAAAAATACGAAAAGGACATCGCTGCCTACTGGGCTGAAGGAAAACCTGATGCAGCAAAAAAGGGAGTCGTCAAGGCTGAAAAAAGCAAGAAAAAGAAAGAGGAGGAGGAGGAGGAAGATGAGAAAGGAGATGAACAGGATGATGAGGATGAAGAAGAGGATGATGATGAAGAGTAATACTGAGCATCTGAGTCCTGGATGATACTAATAAACTAACTGCAGAGGTTTTATATATCAAAAAGGAAAAAACAAAACAAAGAGCAAACAGCATTAATATGGAATAGAGAAAAGGACACATTCGCCATCTTGGGAGAATGTAAATTCTCTGCTCATAACACAGCCCGAAGTATCCTAGATTCTCCAGGTATGTGCATCATATCAAAATGGTCCACTGTATTGATGTCACCCTGTTAGCGAGGCAATGAGAA
Source organism: Ctenomys sociabilis (assembly GCA_004027165.1). Classification (NCBI taxonomy): domain Eukaryota; kingdom Metazoa; phylum Chordata; class Mammalia; order Rodentia; family Ctenomyidae; genus Ctenomys; species Ctenomys sociabilis. The sequence continues at coordinate 57,559 of PVKA01004305.1, forward strand.
GAACTGAGGAATAATCTGGTACGATATGTGCTGTCCACAGGCTTGGTAATAAGATCCAAGAAGCCTAGAGTTTTGCCATACCAGTGAAGTTTTCTTGGGAACATTGGCCTAGGGATATATCCTCCCTAGGTGTTTTTGCATCCTGAGCCTTCTACCACTGAGGAAGAAGAACAATACTTAGGAGGCTTCTTTGCGTTTCGGAGGCTGCACATCCCTGCACACTCAGGGATTCTGGTACAACCCACATGTCAGGTGGCATTGCCCAGCCCCTGGATTTGCATGAGGTGAGTCGCTTCAGCCCACAGAAAGCCCGGCTCATTGTGCAGGCTGTGCTGGTGGAAGAAAGCCAGTGGTAGTGTGGCCACCAAGCATGCAGTGGGGCTATGATTCATTCTGACACTCTGTGGTTTGCCTTTGTGCCCTCAGACACTTGTACCTTGGGAGCTTTGTCCTCAGTGTCCCACTGGTGAGACAGTGGGACTTTTAAGAGGTAGGGCCTGCTGAGGGCCCTCCGAGTCCTAGGGGCTCTGACCGGCTCTCACGAGATGCCTCGCCCGAAGCCTGAGCTTCATTCCACCCATTTCCAGTCTGCCCTCCTGTCCTCAGCTGTAATCTCATCCTTCTGCCAACGTGTGCCACCGTTATGCCATCTGCTGTGAGTTTTTCATCAGAGCCACTTCCATGCTGGTGCCATACTTGTAAATCTCAAAGTTGTGGACTCTGTAAACCTATTTTCTTTACAAAGTTTGCCTTTTTCAGGTGTTTTATTATAGTAATGAAAACATAGACAAGGAAATTTTCCTGTCTCTTAGGAAATTGTGACCAATCTGAATTCAGGAGATGCTAGGTTTGGATGGAGTAAGCAGAGTGGAAGAAGCAAATGGCGCAGAGCTGTGCAAAGACTATAGCATGTATACTTTGGCTCCCTGGCTCGGATACCTGTAAGCAGGTGAGCCCTCGGAAAGTTTGTACTTAGCTCTGCAGCTCTGCTTCTGCCTTCTGTGTCCCTCACTCCTAAGCCTGCATTTTTCAATTAAGCTTTTGAGCAAAGATCAGTATTCCTGATCTGCTTCTAAGTTTTGTGTGTGTGTGTGTGTGTGTGTGTGTGTGCATGTGTGTGTGTGTGTCTTTCTCCAATGCCACTATCCAATGCATACTTTCGTGACCTGGAAGCTCAGTGGTCACACTGAACTTCCTGAATCATGTCCATTGATACAAGACTAATAAATATCTAAGCCCAACTGCCCTTTGGGTTTTAGTCATTTCAATCTACACATTTTGTTAGGCAAACGCGATAACCACTACACTACAGAAACCAGATAACCTACACATTTTGAAGGATGGCAGATTTTGTACAGGACAATTCAGCTAGTTCACATGAATAGGGTGGAAGAGAGGCTTTTATTTACATATTGTCCTCCTGTCCACAGATCAAAATCAAAGAGAAATAAAAGAAGTTAATTTTTGGCTTTTGAACTTCTGAGAGCCCAGCTTTTAGAGGTTTTGAGGATTTTTGAAGGAACATTTTAACAATACAGCATTTACTTTGCATGTTTGATTTAAAGCAGACTCTCCTACTTCAGACAAAATTCAACGATAAACTGTTGAATTGTTCTATTATCTAAACGCTTCATTTCAAATCAGGCTACTCCATTTTGGTATGAATTAGTGAAGTTTGATGAAATGTGGACAGCAAATGAAATGCAAATTATATGTAAATGTGTATAAATTAGCACCAGTTATTAGAATAATTTGCATGTACCGCTTTATAATTAGACAGCAACCTGGGAGAAAAGGGCAGTGGGCATGGGACCCAAGAAGCTGGGAAGGCAGCACAGAAGTCCTGGGGTCCCCACCTCTATGTTAATGAGGAGCAGTGTTCACCTCCCCAGATCCCTTAGCACAAGACCATGGGGATCTCAAATCCATACCTTGGCATTTGGATTTCTGGTTCTGCTTAAGACTGAAGAATTTCATCGCTGGTGCTTAGGGGACTTGACTTTTCCTGTCCAGTGAAGCATAGTGAGAGGTCATGACATATGGAAGGTGGAAGTCTCAGATCCACTGCTTTCAAGGTGACTTTGGCCAACTCACTCTCTGATCTTCAGCTTCCTCATCTAAAACATGGGATTTGTAAGACACAATCCTCTCGTTCACACTATATCTGAGTACAAGGTTCAAGTAAGATTATGCACATGAACTGTGCGGCTTATTACAGTGTGTAAATCCATTCAGCCAATACATAACAGATCCAGGATTTAAGCTCAGGTCTCCCTGACCTCACAGCTCCTCTGTGTTATTGCCTTCCATGGCCCCAGCAGGAAATTGTGGAAAGAATTGTTCATCCACAAAAGCACACTCTTCCTGACTCCATCTTCTCACCTGATCCTCTCTGGCCTCCTGCCTTGCAAAGGTGCAGTCTCAAGGCCAACAGTGGCACCATCAGTGCCTTTTGTATCCCATCCTTAACGTGCTTTAGTAGAACATGCTTTAGGTCTTGCAGTCCACATTTGCTTGTGGGCTTATCTAAGGTGTTCCTTCCCTCTTCCCCATTGGTCTGAGCAACCAGAAGAATGGCTCCATCCAATATCTTCTCTCTCTGTCTGCACCCATCCTTGGAAAACCCACCTTAGAAGCCAAGAAAGTAGATATAGGGAGAAGGAAAGAGAATACATGAAAACAACTGCCTACTTCCCTTGGGAATGATTCACAGCGATTTTCCTTATAGCTGACTTGCCATTGGTATTTGCCATGAGCACACAGGTTTGTGTTCTGAACCCAACATGGAAACTGATCGGGGGCTGGAGGAAGAATGTTAAGGTACATCATGCCAGCAGGTCAAGTACCCACCAATGAAGGACCACAGGCTTGGGGCTCAGAATGCTACTGGCTCCTGCTCAGGGGCCTTGTAAATATTTGGAGCCTATGTGAGCCCAGCAGAGCCTGAGGATGGAGGGGCATTTGTTGTTCTTTCACTATTACCAAGGACACCCAGAATATCCTCCCCTCCTGTCTATTCACCTGGTTTCACATCTGCCCTCACTTGGACATAATGGTGAACTGAACAAAAACGCCCCTTTCCTGGCATTTCCTGAACCATTTAGCCCCCTGCCTAGCACTACAGCCTTCCTCAACACCTATCCTCTCAGAAGACTGAAGCCCCCTTTCTTTTTGTGCCCTGTCTGTGTCTGACATGCATTCATCCTTGTGCCTTCAATATTGCTTTGCCACCATGCCCCACATCTCCTGCTCTTTTTCTTTTTGTGTTTTAGGGAAGGATCTACATGGTGTTCAGGGTGTCATGACTATGGGATCTTCCTGTTTACAGCCTCCCAAGAGCTGGGATTACAGGCCCAGGCCACCAAGCTCAGTCTCAATCGCAATCTCAGCGTGCCCTGGGGGTGGGGCTGGCACCCAGGCCTGGGGCTTGAAACCCTGGTCCCTGTGCCTGCTTGCTCCTGCTTTTTTTCTTATCTCTCTGCTGGTCTTCCTTTCCTCTTTGCTTCCCTCTCCCTCACTCCCTCTCATGGCAACCATCTTCTGTGTCCTTCCTTGGAATTTATGAGGCCAACCCTTGAAATAAGAAGGTGACTACTTTTAAACAGATAAAAGAAAGCCCTTCTTTTCCCAGCAGATAATTAATTTGTGTCACTCACTGGTCATGGAACATAATTGAGGCCAAGGGCATAAGAAGGCCTTGAGAAGGAATTAGACACGTAGTCACACCAGGGAGAATGTATCACTCCCTTGACTTCTCCATCCCTGGAGGGTAAGGCTAGCTAGCCCTGCCTTGAGCTGAGGAGCAAAGAGCAAGGAGCTTCTTGGCCTATTGAGAGCCTCTTCCGGGTACAGTGTTCATGCAATACACAGGTCCTGCAGCAGGAAAGCATAGGCAAAGGGTGCAAAGGGTACACAGAGAGTAAGTTAGAAATTTGGGGTTCAAGTTCCAAGTGTGACATTTTATGTGCTGAATGATTTAGCTTTGACTTTCCAAAGCTTCCTATTCCCTGAGGACCAGAACTCTGGCATTTTGCTCCTGTCTGGGCCACAGAGAGGCTTGGGAATTGGGAAAAATGGAGCAGCTTAGAGCGTTTTACCATGTCAAGCACGGAGTGTGCCATAGATCCCCTGTCCCACCTTTGGGTACCGTGAAAGTCTGGGCACTGGAGAAGAGGATGTTCCTCAGCAGTGCTGACAAGGAGCTGAGCTAAATGAGCTATCTTGCAGACAAATCTCAGCATCTTCAAATTCCAGGCCTGTATCCAGCACTGCCCAAATGCAAGGGCTTTGTCTTTTCTTGACCCAGTTTCTTCACCTGTAAAATGGGTTGTATATATTAAAGGTAAGAGATTTGTACCTGATTAGGAGTTCCAAGAATTCCTGCTGTAGGACATGTGCATTCCTCAGAATATCAGTAAAGACTTCCAGGATAAAAAGGATTTGGGAGGAGAGGATACATGGAGAAGTTTGGGAAATTGCTGCATGATAGATAGATGGATAGATAGATAGATAGATAGATAGATAGATAGATAGATAGCCAGAACACAATTTCACATAATATACCTCTTTCCAATCTTATAACAAAGAGCACTGTTTTGCTTAAATTGGTTTGGCCTAATTTTTTTTTTGGTGGAACCAGGGACTGAACTCAGGCCCTTGCACTTGCCAGGCAAGCACTTATTCCCCTGTGTCATCTCCCTAGCCCCTGGCCAAAACGTTTCAGAATTTCTACTAATTTCTCACACATATTGATAGTCCCAAGAGCATTTCTTAGGGATTGTGTGACAGCAATATCTGGAGTTGTTGCCTATGAAAGATTCTGTGCCACCACGAGACTCAGGTAGTAGCATCTCCACACAAACACCCAGTGGCCATCCTCTCTTCAGTGCACACAGCTGCCGTGCAGCTCTGGAATGTCCTATCAAATCTACCCGCAATCTCCATCTTCCCAGCTATGCTTTTCTGCGGTGGCACTCAGCCAGCTTTCCTGTGGTAAGGGTGGCCGGTAGAGAGCGAGGCTGAAAGGGCAATTGGGAGGGAGCCCGAGGGCTGGGTGTGCTGCATAGGCTGCATGCTAGCCCTCTGAGGCACACGAGGGGTGGCGTCTTGGGGAACTGGCAGCAGAGGTGTTAGCATGTGTGATGCCAGTGAAGGGAGCAAAATCATTCAGTGACACTTGGCACTGAGCAAAACAGAAAGCGGCACCAAGCATGTAGACCGGGCCAGGCACCGCTCTGATTGCTAGAGATGCCTTGGTGACTAACACATAATCTACACCCATGGAGTCCTCTCAGGCTGGGGATGGAGGGCACAGGGAGTGGCTGAACATAAGTAATAGCATCTATCCTCAAGCAATTATATGCAGTGTTACCTGGGAGACCAGCTGTGTGGTCAGCTTTGGAAAAAGTATCCATCCCAGTTTACTATGTTGAGTGGCAATGAATAGAAATTAATAGCTATTTTGGCACAGGAATGATAAATTCATTGTTTCACCAAGTTTTCAGGGATAATGCACTATATTTAACAGGTGAGGTCTTATCTGCATGGATTTGATTACATCAGCTAATAAAGCATTTTGTCTATAAAATTTCAGAATTCAGGTGGTGTTCTCTGTCCCTAGTTGTGATGATCAGAATCTGTGATATGTGACTATTTGATATGGTCAATGGAACAAGATGCACTGCAGGGCTGGAATGTCAGCTGGACTAGTGACACAGACTCCGTGAGTGGGGGCCTCTGTGTGGTAGATGGTCCTGTACTGTGTGTGGGGGGGGTAGGGTCCAGCACCACGTGTGAAATGCCCAGCACCGAGTCTGCCACTGGACATTTACTCAGAGAGTAATGACAGTTCCTGAGATATTTATGAAAGTGAAATAGCCTCAAAGGCAGAAATATCTCCCGTTCCAGTCCACTTCCATCAGCCTACTTCAGACGGTGAGAAGGAAGCAAGCTAGGTCTGGGTGAGCACATTGTCGAGCACTGCATGCTGGGAAGGGGAGACACCAATCAATGGCAGAGGCTCACTTTGGGTGAGACACTTCAGCATTCTTTATGAGGGAGGACTTTGGGACCTTTTGTGGTTCTGCAAATTATGTGACTACTTAGCCAAGACCCAAACTCCCTGATACAGTAGCTACCTGGATCTGCTTCACATATTTAATAATAAAATTCGTATTGTCTTGGCACATGTATTAATTTTCTGTGGGCATGACTCCACAGCCAGTTTCAAACTGCCTTTCCTAGCTCCTTAAGGCCAGACTAGACATCTGACACCTCTTCCACCCTAGCCTAGTATTGTGCAAAACATAGATTCTCAATAAAATCTGTGGTTAATTGATTAATTGATCTGTTGCAGTGGTGAGGGCAGATGCCAGCTGGGGGCCTTTTGTCTTTAATTTGGGTTCATTTCCACCTTTAAAGAGCTTGTGCATTATTATATTATCATATTATGCAAACCAAATATTCTAAAAAGACCAATAGTTAACAAACAGACTAGTAGATTAGGGATTGCCTGTGGGATTCACCCTAATCAACCAGCCTACTTATCTGCCTGTGATCAGGCCCTGAATCTTTATCATTCAGCTGAGGGAAGCAACATACCCAGTTCCCAGAGGAGTAGAATAGGATTTCAATTACATATCCATTTTTTTTTTATCACTTTACTGAAATAACATGGGCTCCCTGGCTCTAAATTGCTTTAAAAAACCAGTTTAAGTTAAGGAGACAAATAGACACTAATTACAGAGCAACGTGAAGTCCAAAGTATCAGGCAATTGGCTGCAAGATGCTTGGGTCACCCCTCCAGAGCAAAGCTGGAGGAAACGTAAGTCCCCCTGCCTGCTGAATCTTGGGAGCCCCTCCTCTCAGGGGTGGGTGGGTGTGGGTGGGGTTCCAAAGAACCATCTGTGGAGAGAAGTTTGGATGTTCTTCTTTTAGCCTTGGCAAACTATTTACTTGAAGACCACGACATCTGTTTCTTTGTACAATAATCTGTGCCATTGGCTGCATTCTTATCTGTTTAGAAGAATCTAAATTCTAATCAGTACCCTGGATGTCTAGTGAAAGCAGTAATAATGAGAGCATCAGTCAGCCCAGCTCATGCAGCTCCATGGTCATCTGGGTAAGTGACCTTGGCGGAGTGATTTCACTTTCGTGTGTTCTACCCCTCTTCTGTGCATGAAATTCAGTAGCACACTGGCAAACTTTCTATTGGCTCTATTGGGAAAAGAAAAGTCCTGATTTGTAGCTCTTGCCAATTCTCCTGGTATAAATACTACTTCCACTGTCAGTTTCAAACTGCAACCTGATGTTACAAAACATGAAGCTGGGAAGACAGGCTCACAGTGGCTCTTGTGAACTGGTGTGAGATGCTCTAGCACTCCACAGCTGAGACTTCTTCCAATTTATTTGTTTTAGACAGGATCTCACTGTGTAGCTCAGGCTGGCCTTGACCTCACTATGGAACCTATGCTGGCCTTGAATTTACAGTGAACTTCCTGCCTCAGCCTCCTGTGTGCTGGGATTACAGATGTGTACCACCATGCTTGGCTTTTCTTCCAGTTCTTACATAAGATAATAATGAGATGGCTATACAAAGTATGATCTACTCCCTACAAAGATAGATGCTTACCTTCCAGATTTTAAAGCTAATATTACCTGGTAGGAAATGAGAATGTTATCTCTCTTCCATCCTTTCAGAGGTGAGGTAAGGGGAAAGAAAAGAACATTTCAGCATGAGATGGACAGAAAATGCAACATTTTGTTCATTATTTATGAAAATGTTTAATGAATGTATATTAAGATTTTTTAACAAAATGCAACAGTCATTCAAAATTCATTGACTAGGAGAGTCTCTTTTCTGCCTCAGTGTCTCTCTGGGAAGCTGGACAATGCACTCCGTGCTGAAGGACTCTCAAGCTGCCTTCTCCCCACATGCCAGCCCACAGGTAATCAGTGGCTGGTGGCTGTGTATGGTGAGACTGTCTGGTCAGGGTGGTTCTACTCTGTTACAAGTGACAGAGATCTGATAATCAGCCCCTCAGTCCTACAAGAATCATTTAGGTTCAACCAATAAGCCTCACGCTGCCTATGCTGGCCATGTATTCGCCCATTTTAGTGACCTTTTTGCTAGTCTCTGGCTGACCCTTCACTGCCCCACACAGACCCTCTTTTTTGACCTAGTCAAGCCCTTTGACCTCCCCTTGGCATCTACCTTGTCTCCGGTTATGGAAATTCATCCTGAGCATCTCAAAGGCAGAAGTTAGATCTTATTAATCATTTTTAAAAACTTTCTACAAAATATTAGATAAACAATTTTGGAATTTTAATTGAGTTTGTATGACAAGAATGTTAGTAGTTCCTTAATTTAAGAAGTTGTTGGAAAATGAGTTTTAAAATGTTATTGCATGGAAACATACTTTGAATAACATTAGCCAAGAATGATGGCATAAAGAGGAACCACAGACAACAAAATGCTTACCCTCACCTCACATGCAGTGGTTTGCTTAACACTTTGACATTATTTTCTTACTTTGAATTAACCTCACATACATTAATTTTATAACTGAAATTAATTGAATTAGGATGCTTTCAGTGTCTTCTAAGCTCATTGAACGATGCTAGATGCCATGGGACATGTAGGAGTTTTATAATACGGAATCTACTGTCAGGGACTTTGAATTGGAAGATGGACAAGATCAATATATTTGAAACCTAAGCCAGAGGCACAGAGGTAGTTACACAGTACTTGGTCTGATATTTGAAAGTTGAAGTAGAATGTGAGTAAGAGGAGGACAGTAAAAAGAAGACAGAGATACATAGCGAAAGAGCTAGAGTGAGAGAAAAATGTGGATGGAGAAAGCAACTCAAGGAAATGAGGGGAGAGATGTAGAAGTGGTAAGAGCTGAGCCCTGCCTGCTCCATGAGAGGTTTTGGGATAGGAACGGTTTTTCCTGTTTGTCTGAGAACCCAGACAAACCCAGGCAAAGTCTTGAGCTTCTGTGGAGTCTGGATTTTAAGAATCACTGCGAAGCTACCGAAAGCTTTGGAACAAGAAAATAGCATGACAGCTGTGGGAGTTGGGTGGCTGGAGCCAGGAAGGCAAAGCTGCAGGAATGAAGAACTTCTAGGGGAGCAGCTGCAAGAACTGAGCACTCTGGGTTTTGGGTCCAAGTGGTGGTCAGGGGGATACCATGGAAGGGGCAGCTCCATGCAAGGAGAACTGTGGGACTGGTGCAGCTTTGGGCACTAAGTCATGAAGTAAGGTGAAAGGTAGTGGGTGGGCAGCCTCTGGAGGGATGCACTTCATGGGAAGCAGAGCTGGACCTAGGGGCCTGTGAGAAAGACAGGATGATGTGTGGCACTGCCCTTCCTCTCTGGCACTTATCTGCTGGGCCACAAGTTTAGTCTTTCTGATTCCTAGGGTTGATTGTTCTTCCTACACAGCTTTTCTGCTGTCTTTTCTACCCCCATACGCTCCCTGTCACTAACCTTCTCTTTCTCGGTGACTTCAGTTTCTTCAGTTCAGCCAAGGCCTTCTAGCCCACCCTCCATGAAGTGACTCAACAGCTCAATTTCTGCCTCTGCATGTTACTAGAAGTGGGGATCTGCTGGGCCTCTGTCTCACATCTCATGTAGCGACACTGGCTGGTCTTGGCTCAAATGTTTACCCCTGCTCTGAAATGTACTGGTGATGTGATGGGTCACACCAGAATCTGGGTCAGATGACTGAAAAAAAATAGAACCAGGCTACTAAAGGAAGAACCCAGCAAAAGCTCCAGTTAGAAGGCATCATGGGTATTTTCTATAGTCTTTGGATATAGGGGACGAAGAGAATGACAGACTAAGAGATGACTAAAAGTTACGGTACATTGCCAGAGCAACGCCAGCAAAAAGGGAGACAGAGGTTGGATTGAAGTCCTGTTTTGGAGACAGATTGCTGATTGGTGCATTATTTGTGAAGGAGAAGAGAAAGCTTGGTTTTGTGTGCCAAGACTTGAGGTGATGCCCAGAACAGGAGTAGCATTGACAGGAAAAGAGATACAGTGGGGAAGCTGAATGGGGATCAGAAACCATAAATTTAATTAGCAAGAAGTTAAATTTCACTTACTCATTTGGAAATATTCACTGTCTACAGTGTCCCCAAGACTTCATGGACTTAAATGCTCAAGATGACAACTTAACATACAACAAAGTAGTAGTAATGACTCCCGTTCATGGAGGTTCCACTGCATTGATTGTGTTTTTGATATTCAATCTCCATTAGTCCTCATAACCTCTGAAAAGGAGCTTTTACCTGTTTCCTTTGAGGTAGGGAAGCTAAGGCTAGTGAGCTCTGCAGTTGGTCTGAGATGCTGTATCCAGTCTATGACTTGAGGGGCTCTGTGGAAAGCTTTAGGGTTGTGGAGGGGTGTGTGGAATCCATCTTCAAAAAGATGTGAGGCCCAGCCAGAAGGGATTAGCTCTGTGAAAGCACAAATGCAACACTTAGGCTTTTTTTTTTTTTTTTTTTTTTTTTTTTTTTTTTTTTTTTTTTTTTTTTTTTTTTTTTTTTTTTGGTGGGGGGAACCAGTGCTTGAGAGGCAGAAAATGAAGAAGGAGCTAAAGTTGAAAGAAGAGAGCAGAAAAGAACTTTAGTGGAATGAGGATAGTGTGGGGTCACCAGGGAGGAAATTCTGAGAAGGAGCGAGCAGCCAATGGTGGTAAATGCCAGAAAGATTTGGAAGGTTGAGGACCGAGGAGAAAGGTTCTCTGCCCTACTGCCCAGATGAGAGACAAGTGACATCATTACAGACACCATAGCGGGAGTGGCCTCAGAGTGGCTCCCGAAGCATGGCCCCTGGGCCAGCAGCATCTCCTGGAAGCTATAAAAATGCAAGCTCTGCCATGGGGCAGTTACATCTGACTTTATGTGTCCTCTGGGTGGTTTGGGTGCTTCCCCAAGAGGGAGAAGCAAAGGCCTGGGGAAGCTCCATGCTCTTGCTTGTTGTCACATCATTCCAGGCAGATGTTGGATGCAGATGGTGGGACTGTATGCGGGGTACCTAGGCCCACCATAGTACAGTCGGAAGAGAACAGGCTGTAATGGTGCACACCGGTGACCCAGCACTCTGGGAGGCCGAGGCAGGGGGATCATAGGTTTAAGTCTAGCCTAGGTAACTTAGCAGCTTAGTACAATCCTGTCTCAAAATAAAAAAAGTAAAACAGACTGGTGAGGTAGCTTGATAAAAAAAGTTCCCCAATAGCACAGGCAAAAATAGAATGCCTAAAGAAGGAGAGATAATCCTCAGTGGAGAAAGGATAGCTCTGAAAGAAACACTGAATGTGAGAGAAGCACTATGTTGTCATAAGGGAGTAGTGGTGAATAATACTCCTGTCTGTGTGGTGCTTACGTTCTATCTGAGGGAGATCCTTCCATACATAAGAAAACATAAGCCATAGGCCACAGTGAAGCCAAAGCACTGCGATGTGGGAGGGAGAGCTGGAAATTCATAGTCAGGGACAGGGCCACCAAGGAGGTGATGCTGGGTAGAGCTTGAATGCAAAGCAGAGCACAGGAAGGGACAAGGGGGAACGTGAGCTGGGTAAGGGGCTATAAGTGCAAAGGCTGTGAGGCAGGGATAGGCCGGGCTTACTCATAAATGGACAGAAATGAAGGGTGGCTAGAAGCTGGCCAGGCTGAGCAGAATGGTCAAGGTGAGGTCAGACCCGAGACAGGCAGTTCCACCCCAGGGAAGGTCTTAGAGCCCAGTGAAAAGGCTTTGGATTTCATGGTAAATTGAAAAAAAAAGAGCTTGGGGAGGTTTTAGGCAGGGCAGAGGGATGTACTAAAAGTTGTATGTTCAAAACATCGCTCAAGCAGAAACTCCATACACCAATATTCATAGCAGTTGTATTCACAGTAGCCAAAAGATAGAAATAACCCAAATGTCCTTCAACAGAGTAGGCTGTGTGGTATGCACGCACAATGAAATGTTACTCAGCCACACAGAGGAACACACCTCGACATGGGCTACAGCACAGTGAACCCTGAAAATATGACTGTGTAACAAGCCAGACACAAAAGGAGAAACTCCGCACAGTTCCAGCCTATGAGGCCATGAGGGTAATGGAGTTCACAGACGGAGTAAGTCAACAAGAGGTTGCCAGAGGCTGGAGGGGAGGAACAAGGAATTATCATTTAATAGATACACATTTTTATTTGGGGTAATGGAAAAGTTGTGGGAATGGATAGTCACAATGGTAGCACATTGGGAACATCCTAATGTCACTTTAAAAAGTCAAAATGGTAAGCATTACCTATATCTTATGACAGTAAAGCCATCACATGCAAAAAAATTCCCTGGGTTCCATGTGAGGGGCAGAGGCAAGAGGGTCAGTGGGGGTGGGCAGTCACAGCCCTCATTCTGTGGAGGTGGTGCCTTGGGCCAGAGCAATGCCAGTGAGGAGGGGAGAGAGATTGGACTGAAGTCCTATTTTGGAGGCAGCTTTCTGATTGGTGCATTATCCGTGAAGGAGATGAGAAAGGTGGGTCTTGCGGGGATGTCTTGATATTTTAGGGGGAAATAGATGAAGTGTTGTGAGGGGGAAGGAGTTCTATATCCATTTGCTACCACCCAAAGGGGCAATGGAATTGTAAGGAACAATCCTTTCTATACACATAAGCTCTTTAACAGAGTTCTGAGCATGGGTTTGGGTTTGAGGGAGCTGGAGCTGAGGACTCCCCTAGGGAGGCTGTCCACATAGATGGGGCTCCCAGGAGCCCCAACAACCCTCGGGTCCCTGCTTTCAAATTGGTGCTGACTTGAAAATAGCATTCCATGGCGGCTTGACCCCAAATTCAGTGCTGGCAGGAAGTGGGTGGTTCCTGGAGGCCTCACATTTGAGATTACTGCTGAGAACAGAGCCAGGAAGGCCAACAGGGCCAAAGAAGGTTTCCTGTCCTCCCCTTTTTCCTCCCTTTCTTCTTTCCCTCTCCTCTCTCTCCCTCTTCCTTCCAACTCTTCTCTACTGCCTCCCTCCTTTTCTGAGGTGGAGGAAATTTACCCCCTACCATATGTCCTCTGAGGAGCCTCTAGGAACTAAGTGACATGAAACTGATCATTTGGGTTAGAATCAGAACCCAAGGCGTGCTCCCGCCCTCCCAGCCAGGTCCCCGCTCCTTCGGCCACCACAGCGGTTCCCTGACACATCATCACAGACAGCCTCCTTGGCTCAAATCACTTCCTGCTGTGCACCCATAACACACAGATTGGAGGTAACTTTACTCCAGAGAATCAATTAGCACAGACCCTGGCTGGGTAATTACAGTTTGATAAGATACCATCAGCCGATATCCAGAGCAGATAAAGCACGAGGAAGCCATTTCTTGGCAGGACTTAGGGGACAGAAAAGTTCTGAAATGTTCCACTCTCCTGCTTCCCTGTGCCCTGGGACAGTCCACCCCCGACTCTCCCAGAGAGAAATGAGATGGAGGGAAGTGAAGTCACATGGAGACCGGGGTGAGCACAGCCTCCTTCTCTGGGGCCAGACCTACCTGCTTTCCTATTAGCTCTCTGTGGTTGCTGCTGTCCAGAGCAGGGCAGATCGACCTGCTCGTAAGCAGAACTTCAAGACTCCATCCAATCCAGACAGGTAAGGAAGGGGCTACATGGTGCCCTCTGGTAGGCAGGTGGGTGCATGGAGCTCTGCTTACAGTGGTCCCTCAGCCAGGCTCCTCCACAGCCCTTCAGACCCTCTACGTTCTCTCACTCCTTCGTTTTCATTGCCTTTGGCTGCGGAGAAGTCTGCTGGTGGTGTGAGGCAGCCCCTCTCACCTCCCACTCAGAGCCACCTTTTCACCTGCGTAAGCCTCCTCAGCCTCCCCACTGCCTCGCATTTCTATTTAATTTACTCCACGTTCTGCAGCTAGAGGGTGATTTCAAAGTGCAAATCTGGTTCTGTCACCTCCTTGCTTTAAACCTTTCAGTGCCCCCCCCATGCCATTGGAATAGTTTGTAAGCATGGTCTTGGCTTGGCTGACACCCGCCCCCCCTGCACGCACACATCCAGATCTTTTAGGAAATTAAGCTTTGCAGATGATATTGAAATCCACTGTACGCCATTCTCCACCCCCATTTTCCTTCTTTGAAGTCCTCCCATGGAGAGCTTTTCTCTGGTGACTTTAAATTTTATTTTCTAAATCAGCAAACAGTAGAGTTGACTGGGTGTACCTACAGATCTTCACACACCTATGGATACAAAGAACATTACCATAATCAGAACAAAGAACAATCCTAGCACTCCTTTCAGCTCCCTGTGCTGCCTCCATGGTCACCCTGCTCCTTTCCCTGGCTCTCCTGGGTACTGATCTGTTTTCTACAACCATAGTTTTCTCTTAAAGACATGCTATGAATGGAACTGCACAGTGGATAACCCATAAGGTTCATCCAAGTTATGGTGTGTATCAGTAGTTCTCCCTGTTATGGCTGAGTAATATTCTGCCGCATGGATAGTACATACAACAGGATACCATTTCTTCTGTTTCACCATTCTCCTAGGGACTGGACTCTTCATCTCTGTATATCTGAGTGTGGTCTCCTTCTGAGGATGCTTTCCCCTCTCTGTCTTTGCTGATAAAACTCTTCATCTTTCTTCTATCATCCCTAAGGGGATCCCCTCAGACAGAAGACAGGATTCATCCTCCAACACTGGGTGTTCTGCCTGCCCAACATTTCCTCCCTGAGCTGGTTCCTCACACGGCAGGGTATTGATTAAGTCACCTGCCTTGGCCACCATTCTATGAACTCCATGAAGGCAGGTGTGCTATTCTCTACTGTATTTCTACAACCTGGCAAGTCCTAATAAATAATTTTTGAATGGATGAATATTAGATTTGCTTTTGCAACCTCTGGGCCCAGTGTTTTATTCAATATCCAATAAACCATAACCAACATCAGATGAATTAATGATTTTTTCAGTGTCTATCTTTTCAATAGGTGCATGCATGCACACTGGCTTTATCTACATAGTTCAGCCCACTTTGTCAAAACTTCCTAGTATTCTGAGTCCCCAGCCTATTTCTTTGGAGTAAAAAGATATGGACATAGCTTAGAATAAAGAGACAATACAATAACATAAAAGTATAGATGAATGATGGAGTTAAAGTAAAATGGTGGAGGAGAAGGAACAGGAAGCCTAAAACACAGGCATGCCTTAAAGTCTGAGCTTCTTAGCAACCAAAGACAAAAGGGAAACCATCAGCAATACATTTTGCATCGTCCATTAGTGAAAATTATACCCCACTCCCTGGAGAAACTGAAGCTAAGGGAAATTTTCCATGTGAGCATTGAAAATGGATACAGCACTCTATTAAAGTACCATCCTAATGTTAAATGCAATAGCTCGACTCACGTAAGTTTTCCTTCAAGCACTACTTCCATGTGAACTTAAAACAGTATGCCTAAACACAAGTCAGTAAATCTGCTTCTGAGAGTAGTGAAAACCATCTGGTGTCAATGCACAGCTCTGATTGTCTGGCCTGAGCTGGGGATAAAATCTAGTACACCTGTAGGAGTCGATGGCTGCGTGTCCTTTAGGTAATCCTTCAGGAATATTATTTCTTGCACCTGGGATTTTCATGATAGCCAGCCGCAGACATGGGGAGTCTGTGTTACTTAGGGAACGTGAGGCATGCTGCCAACATAGGGTAGCTCCATATTGCTATAAATCACTGGAGAGGGAGGGGGGACTGGCATCCTCCCACGAGATCCAGCAGCCTAAGCAAGGCTGTTGCTGGAGCAGGTTCCTGCCACTAGCCCACCAGGAGCAGATGGACCACCCATATAACAGGAAGAGAAGAAAACTCTTCCCCTCACACCCATGTCCTGGGTATGTGCAATACTAGGCATACCTTTGGGGAATTTTGGGGTCAGTTTCAAGAGGATCGGAAAGAGAAAACTTTAAGAGGATCCCAGACCTGGAGATTAAAGGCGCTGAGGAGAATGAGAGTCCTGGCACACACTGGGCTGCAGACCACATTCTGTCTCTCTCTTTCTTTTTTTGCATGCAGTCTCTTGTGCTGTGCTCAGAGAAGCAGAGCAGGAGGCAGCCGGGTTGGGCTCGCCAGTGTTCCCCTTTCAAGGATGATGCAAAGGCACTTAGTAGGTTAGAAGTGGTCCCTGAAGTCACACAGCACAATGGGTCAGAGCTGAAACTGGTTTTTCTGGCTTCACATCTGTGTTCTTTGCAGTTCCCATTTAAGCCGCTAACATATTAGATATTACATGCTAATGAGTAAAGTGATTACTTAGAAAAATAACACAGACTAGCAACATTTATCTTTAGATCAAGAAGAAAAAATTTCCAACAATAAAAGAATTTGGAGATATTCTTGCTGGAAGAATTATGATCCCTAAAAAACAGGCCAGTGAGGGACACTCGAATTTTCTTACTTAAAGTCTTGAAAATTGTGAATGCTGCTCCTGGTCTGGGAACAAGTCAGAGGCTGTCCCGTTCAAAGCCCTCGCATCTCACTTGAACTGCCTCTTGCCTCCCACCCTCTGCTCTGTATCCAAGCCTGCACAGGTGAGGAGATCCCGCCTGGGGACCTGCCGTCAACCACGCTTGTTGTGCGGGACCATAGCCGTCTCAGCGTCTCAGCAGGGGACGTGTGTCACCTTAGAGGAGATGAAGGGCTCTAATGAAAAGACAAGGTATAGAGGTGTGAGCAGGCTGAGGGAACTAACAAGGCACCAGGGATCAGAGACCAGAAATACCAGGATGCTCTAAGAAACAGTGCTAGAGCTCAGAGTTACCGGAACTGGGCAGGAGAGGAATCTGTCTGCTAAGGAGGACCCCTTTGGCTAGATGCCCAGAGTAAAAGCAAGGGGTGGGGAACAATCCATTCCTCTCCTTCAACTGTTTTCTGGCCTCTTGTTGGTTTCTGCAAGGAAGATCCATACCCAACAAGGGCCCTGGCCAGTACACCAGCCAGAGGCCAGCCTCTGGTGGCCACAGCACCTGTCCTGGTCCCCAGGTGAGTGGACCAGAGTAGGCAAAGTGCAGGTGGAACATGAAGCAGCCCAGTATGGACAAAATCCACGCAGTCCCTGGCCTCCTTTGGCTTTCATTCTCTGGATGTGGCTAGACTTACTTACAAACAAACAAAAGAACACAGCACAATAGTAGAAGCAATAGTAGCACTGAGTGCTGTGGGGAAAAGCGACAGGGAGGGTGACATGAGGAGAAGAGGCTTCTTCAACACCATGAATCTCAGCTAAAGGCTTGATCCTAGTGTGGAGTGTTGGGGTCCATTGGGAAGGGCAGGGGACCAAAGTGAAGGTTGGTTCCACCAGTGACCCCAGGCCCACAGAAATGGCAGGCACACGCTCTGTGCAGTGCTCACCTGAGCAGGAGTGTGTGAGATCCTTGCTCTCCAGCCCCAGCCTGAGCTTCCAGCCCCATACAGCACCAGCAACAGACTCAGGCTGTCGGGGGAGGGGCTCAGCACTTACTTCACCATACAGACAAGGTGCAAAGGAAGGCCCTTGGGACTGATCACCAGGCAGTGACCCAGAAAATGCTACAGACACCCATGGCTTTTTCTGGAGAGTTTGGAGAGAGTGGCAGCTGGTAGACAGGTGGCAGACCACCCACACTTGGCTGTGGCCGAGCTCCACAGTGGTCTTGTGGCTCTGGAGTTGGATATAAATGGTGCTGTGAGGGACTCACACCTACCTCCCCAATTCACTCATGAACATGTGGACGGGGCATAGCCCTAACCCCCACCCCCAAGTGCAGGATTCTATAATGACACAGAGCAGAAACACAAAACTAACATGTGATTGTTCTAGGAAGGCTTTCTGAAGGAAGTATGATTTCATCTGAGACCAGGAGACAAAGGAGTTAGTGGAGCAAGGAGAAAGTGTGTGCCCATGTGTGTGTGTGTGTGTGTACACATCAAGCAGAGGGCTACAGTGCAAAGGCACAGATAGGAGAGAGGAGGGTGCCATAGCCTGGGGGAAGGAGCCAGGAGAATTTAAGAGTGACTGGAACATCGAGTGGGGAACAGGGGTGCACAGGTGGCAGCAGTGGGGAAGCCTGAGGTCATCTACATTTTCCTCTGGTCCTTCCTGTTGTACCTCTGTGTGCATGCATGGGTGCGTGTGTGTGTGTGTGTGTGTGTGTGTGTGTGTGTGTGTGTGTGTGTGACATCACTCAGTTTGTAAAATGCTTCTACGAATTTCTGTTTCTATGAGGTTCCAGATCAGAGTTACAGGGGACAGCAGGACTGGGATGGAAAGGTTCAATGACATTCAACAGTTTGGTGAAGGACTCAGGGCCATTGACCAGGGCTGTCAGGCTGCATTCCTGACTACAGGAGGGAGGACACTCATCTCACATTGAGGCCTGTCCCCCCTGCCTGTTGACACACTCAGCTGGCTCTGTGACCAGCATTACCGTTGGATCCACAGTCTGAACTCATTAGGGGAAGAACTTAGCTCCCTGCTAGCCTGGGCACTCACCTGAGACACATATGTGAGACTATGCTCGTGGGTGGCCCTTGGGAGGACCAGCCCATGCCCAGCCCAGTGCTGTTCCCAAGGTGCTCTTTCTCCTAAGATGACAGGAGGTTACACAGTCTCAGTTCTTACAGTCTTCCTTCCTGGTCATTTTGCTCTAGGATTTTCCATTCCACCCTGCTGCCTGCCCTTTTATGGAGACTTTGCCTCACATCTGTGTCTTCTCTCTCCAGTTGCTTCCTCATCTGGGGCCCTAGGGCCTGCCCAAACCTTCTGCCCCTTCTCAGACTATCTCCATCCCCTTTGCTTCTCTATTCCTTCTGCTCTTCCTCTGGGTCTCTTCCCTGTTCTGGGGCATCTTCTATCCTCACAGAAGCATCTCCCTGCAGAGAGGAGCCTGAGATCCCAGAGTGGCCAGAAAGCACCCGGGATCTGTGCCTCAGGGAGTAAAGTGGGACTAGAGAGCATCATGACTTGGCCTGCGGGAGGGAGAGGAGGAGACCCAGCCTCTGAAGGAAAGAGCAGCTATTAGTCACCAGAGGGAGAGAGGAAAAGGAATTGGTCAGACAGCAGGTGGTCTTGGAAAGCTGCACAGCCCAAATCAGCCCTGAATTTAATAAGGGGAGAGGAATTAGAGGGAGGCGGGGAAGGCACTACTGTGGGTTTTGCTTCCTTCCCTCTCCCAGCCCACTGGTAAGTGAGAGCTGAGCCCACGGCTCCTGGGGCTCACACCTCCTGATGTCTTTGGAGGCCAAGGGAAGACTGAGGGAAGAGATGTTGGCAAGAGAGAAGGGGACACATCGCTGCCCTGCATAGCCGTCTTCCTTCTACTCTCTTCTGGGGCTCCACCCAGCCCTGTTGCCTCCCAGAGACAAGGCACCTTAGAGGAAATGGGAGTTTCTAGTAGGGTGGCTTTGGGGGAGGAAGAAGGGTTACAGTTCAGTCCAGGGGACCTCCGCCCTCCACCTTGCTTTGTCTACTCTTGGAAGATCTGTAATCTTCCCCCTAGCCCAGCTAGGGGCTACTGTTCCAAGGCCCCAGGCAAGAGTCCGTTTGTTCCCTCCCACTCACCCCACCCTCATTCTACAGCAGAAAAGGGAATAGAGCCCCTAAGGAAGCCTTAGGAGAAATACAACAAAAGCTCTTTAGAAGGGTTTTTCTTATAAATGAGTACAATTTGGAAAGCAAATTGGAAAAATTATATCAAGAGTCCACATACAGTCCCTGATGACTCCCACTACCTTAAAAGCAAAATGCAAGCTCTATGGCATAGCCCACAGGCTGCCCCACCTACCTGTTCAGGCTCACTTCCCATCACTACCTCCTTAAACTCTCTCTGTGCCTTCACTTATTCCCTGCCTTTATTGTGCCTCTGTAATTCCTGGTATGCAGTGTGTTTTCTTTGCCCTGACTTATGACTTGGGCATTGCTCTCTTTTCCGTCTGGAGCTACCCCTCCTGGCCCACGTTAGGCTGATGTTTCCTAAATTTGCAGAATTTTGTAGAAAGGTAGGCTTTCCCTTGCAATGGCTCACTGGATCATCCTCGGCTTTCTAGGCTCAGTTAGACTCTGTGGCCCCTGTAGCAGCCTCTAGCACACAGGAGCAACTGTCAGGCTGTAACTGGGCTGCGTCTCTGTCCCTGCCCTACTGTGAGCCTCGTGGTGGAGGAAGCCAGCCCTGTCCTCTTTTTTTTTTTTTTTTGTCTTTTTGAGACAGGGTCTCGCTATGCAGTTCAGGCTGGCTTTAAGCTCACTTTGTAGCTCAGGCTGGTCTCGAACTCACAACAATCCTCCTGCCTCAGCCTCCCGAGTGCTGGGATTACAAGCATGCGCCACCACGCCCGGCTTCAGCCCTGTCCTCTTTACATTTTCAGTTCCCAGCACATGGGAGGCATTCAATAAGTACTTGATGAAACCAAGCACAAATCACTAAAATTAATTCTATTCCTTTACTTAGTATCTGAGTTCTAAGAATTTATCCTAAAGAAATATTATAAAAGAAGGAAAAAAGACATTCACCAAGAATATAGCTGATTATCTTTATTAGTAGAAACTAGAAGCAATCTAAATGCTAATAATTGGGGAACTCATTGTTAAGTGAGCAACAGGCCACTGCACTCCTATTAAAAAGAACAACTAAGACTAGGTAACAAGGTACAAAATGTTCTCGCAGTCACTGCGGCTTTAAAAATGTGAGGTGGTAAGTTGCATGTTCACTCTTGATTATAATTATGTAAAACTAAAAGCAAGCACTATAAGAGAATATACAAAAGCAAGGTGGTTGTTGGATTGGATTTAGGCGACCAAAGAGATTTATTTTTCTTTTCTAAAATTCTTTTCAATGCTATTATGATAACATTTATGTGAAGAGAGAGAACCATGAGCTCATGAGCCATGCAATTCAAGGCTCTGAATCTGAGAGAGGTTTTGAGGAATATGTTATCCCTTTCCACAGTCGTCTTAAAAATGCTCTGGCTTCTCCCATTAGGGCCCTGTGAGTCCTAACATAATTAGACTTTCTTAATACTTCTTCTGTTTTTGGCTCATAAGGACATAGATTTGAGTGGAATCTGCTTTTAGCGCCCTCTACCCCGGGGGCAGCACAGCCTTGTGCTTCGTGAGCCTGCACGGGTGCTTTCTACCACCACCCTCACCACTTTGATCATTCTGTGACTGTCTCATGAAGCCGTGCCTTATCTACTGCAGTGCTTGCATACTAATTCCTTACCACATGCTTGCCCTCCTACCAGGTAGTATGACCAGCCTCCAGTTTGCCTGCTATTGTCCTGGATCTACAGCTGACTGCCTAATGTCCTAAAAGGCTATTCAGTGCAAGGAACATCACCCTAGGCTTCACATTATTAGCTGGCCTTAAAGCTGTGAACTAGGTGCACACTGTCCTGCCCTCAAGGGGTTTGTATCCCAATAGCACATCCTAAATTGTGCGGAGCAAGCAAAACATCACAGGCAATCTGAACATGCTGCTGCAAATGTTGACACCAACTTCCATGAGCATGTGCAATGAAAGTAATGATTTGTGTGCATATATAAGTGTACGCGTGTATGTGTGTGTAGCTGTGTGTGTGTGTCTGTGTGAATGTGGGCTAGGGATAGGAAATGGTCCACAGGGAAGATGGCATTTGAACTGGACATTGAAAGAAATGCAGATGTTCAGAGGGATGCGGGTGGTCACTGACAGATGCCAGCTGGCATCTTGGGTCTGGTCCTACCTGACATTCTTTGTGCAGTTGCCAAGTCATTGCTCCTTGTGGTACCCACCGTCCTTGATTGACCAAGCAGTCAGTCTTCTCTGCTATCTGCTGCCTGGGTGCTAGTCCTCTTTGAGTAGAAAGGAATTTAGGTATAAGATGTTGCTCTCGGTCACACTGGCTGTAGACAGGTATAGCTCAAGAATCAAGCCTGAGTGCTTTTCTTCTTGCTCCAGAGTGATATTGGATTCTCCCTGCTTATTCACAACAACCATCAACAGCACCTTCAGTTGTGTACAGTGGGAGGAACAAAGATTGTTTTGGATTATATTGTGGCTTTCCCGGTTCCTAGGTTGGAGTTTTACTACCCAGTGTTGTTGTATTTGAAAATAAGGCTTCTAAGGAGGGAGACAAGGCTAAGTGAGGTCGTGAGGGTGGGGCCTTGATCCAATGCTGCCAGTGACCTTATAAGAAGGAGGCAGTAGGGAACTTATTTTTCTATGCTTATGCACAGAGGCAAGGCCATGTGAAGGCACAGGGAGAATCTGGCCTTCTACAAGTGAGAAAGCACCCTCACCCTGGAACAAGTGTGTTAGCAGCTTAGTCTTTTAACTCCCAGAAAACAAATTTCAATTAATCTACCCACCCTATGGCATTCTCTTATGGGGGTCTGGAAGACAAAGGCAGGAATCATGGCCCAGGTGAAAGTCCACTCCCTATAATTACAGCTCTAAAAGCAGGAACCCAATCTCTGGCCATAGATTCCACTTTGGGTAAGAATAAGTTAAAGCATGGTAGAAACGAATAACAGAAATATTATATAGGAAAGACTAGTAGAGAGGAAACGTTTACGAGCAGGAAAATGGGGCGAGTGTTCCTAGGATCAACCGTGGAGCACGTGGAGAGCGGCAATGGTGAGTCCTCCTGTCTCTCCAGATGCCACTTGCTCTTTCTTCCTTAAGAGTGGAGAGCAGAGCATACTTTGGCAGTGTTCTACACCTTTATTTTACCTGAAGGTCAAGCGTCTGGAGACCTTCCCTGCACGCAGATCCTGAGTTCTTTCCTTGGTCATTTGGCTGGCACAGCTTAGAGGTAAGAAAGTATGCTAGGGCATCTCATTTGATGCTCACGACAAAACTTGGATGTAGAGACCTTGCATTTACCCTTGCTTTACAGATGTGGAAACTGAGGCTCGGAGGCCAAGGGCTTTTCCTGTGTTCACACAACTACTAAATGGGAAATGTTGGACTCAAACACAGGTCTGACTCCTCTAAAGCCTGTGGCATTTTTCATCTCCTGTACTAGGAACATGGGCCCATCCCTAGGGACTGCCTAGCGCAAGCTGCCCTTCATTTGACCAGTCCATTAAATAAACCAGTCCCTTCAAATTTCTGCCTTGTGGTCAGGGAGCACATGTCCCAGGAAGAGGGGAAAGCCTGGTACCATTTATTCAACAATTCCTCCTTTCAGCCCAGATTTTTAAAAATTTGTTTTCTGTTTGTCTTTTCGTCTGGGGAAGAAAGAAGAGGTGGGGGAGCCTGAGCCTTTTCTGAGAGCTCTGTTGATTTCTCCTTCTGTTGTGTAGGGATTTTAAATGACGAGGCTTTGATTTTCCTGGCTCCTTGGGAGACTTGTGTGCAATTTAAAAAAAAAAAAAAAACTGGCTCTGGTAGTACATTTCTGCTCGATTTTCCTGCTGAGGAACCCAAAGCTCTCAAACCTCAGCCTGTGACAGTCTGTTTTTCTTCACTCTACCTTGCATAGGGTGAGTGAAAGGCACTGATTCAGATACCTTGAGGAAGGAAAAATTAGACACACACAGAGACAGAGACAGAGGCAGAGGCAGAGACAGAGGCAAAGACAGAGGAATATTGAAGCACACCTCAAGACAACATACTGACATCCTACCCAGGTCTGCACTGGGGTCCTACAGCCTGAACATATGAACATCCTGTAATACCTGTAAGAAAACATTCTGTGGTTGGAAGAGTGGACGAGGGAGCATGAATTTGGTCAAGTGTATACACCTGAGTGGGAAGACTCGCCACAACTGCATGGATGTTCATGAGACACAATAGGAAACACAGGTTAATCACATATACCTCCATACACAAGCAAGTTCCCGCATCTGTGTGAAATCACAGTTGTGAAAACCCCTAGGAAGGGTACAACCATAGGTGTCCCATAAGCAAATGTGTAAATGGTTTGCAAAGACATCGGGTGAAACTGAGCACATGCACCCTCAGAAACTTGTATGGAATCTGGAGAGAGACTTGATTTTGAGTCTTCTTCCATCTCTGGGTACTATAGAGTGGTTGGTTTTTTAAGCACACACGCAGAAGCTAGCAGAGAAACAGGCACGTATTTGTGTCTCTGCTTCTGTAAGCACAGGAGAAGAACAGGGTGTGCCTATGCTGGTGTGATTACACCCTCCCGACTGTGCATGGCTGGCGCCCCTCAGCACAGGTCTGGAGGGAACACGGAGGACAGGAGCCTAGAGTGTGGCACGTTTGGGTGAGGCATATTTGCATGAGGCTTCTCCTGTGTTTGCATCCGCCACTTTTATCACCCTGAAGAATTTAAAACAACAGCGATGACAATGCGAAGAGAGGAACAGAGAATGGTGCAGCCCTATCAACATTTCTGGAGTCTCAGGAGCAGTCCCTGCGCTGGCTGACTCCAGCAGTGTCTGTTACCATGGCTATTGCTAAAAAGATGCTGCTGGCTCTTCTGTTTATTTTTAAATCCCTGCGCCTGTGACACCCCCTTCTGAAACTGCAACCCCATTCCCTCGGCACTTCCTTCCCTCTCAGATTAGTAGATGAAAACCCAGCTCCCTCCCAGGCTCCAGGGGTCACACTGGACAGTGTCAACCAGCCCATCATTCTGACTCCCCTGCTCTCCCAAAATCAAGGTGCACCATGGGAATGTTTGGGATGATGAGGCTCCTGAAAAATGAGAGAGCTCAGTGAAGACACCCAGCTTCCAGCTGCTCATCAGGTGTGATCTGCTGACCCAGCACTGAATTAACTGGCTGCTAGGGCTGAGAAGAAGTAGATGATACAGATAGAAGCCA
Organism: Ctenomys sociabilis; assembly: GCA_004027165.1. Lineage (NCBI taxonomy): Eukaryota > Metazoa > Chordata > Mammalia > Rodentia > Ctenomyidae > Ctenomys > Ctenomys sociabilis. Next base: position 82,344 of record PVKA01004305.1, read on the forward strand.
CTAATATCCTGAAAGTTGGGCCATTAGCCCAAGCCAGGGAAATGGGGGCGCTGGGAGCTGGACGCTGCCTGCCTTAGATGGTCATCCACACCATCCCAAACTCCCCATTCAACCCTTTCCAGGTTTGTGATGGGGGGAGGAGGAGACCAGAGGACCTGGGAATTTCCATGAAGGAGCAGAAAGGCTGGGCAAGAGGTGGGTGGATTTCACAGAGTCCCTTTGAGTTGATGTAGAGACCATGTAGTTAAATGCAGAGACCATGCAGCCCTGGCAGCCACAATTATAGATAGATGAATCAATAGGCAATGTGGAGAAGCAAGGAGCACACACCTGGACCTCCCCATTGCAGGAGGAGAGCAGAAGTGGGCCCTGGTTTCTTCTTCCCTATACCGTCCTGATGCCAGGGACTGTGTCTTCCTGGACTCTCTCCATCCCTAATTCTTCCTAGACAGTGCTCTGTCCAGCCCCTGCTTACAGCAGGTATCAGCCCTGCTGGGAGCCCCCAAACATAAGCACATCTTTAAAGGACACTGTGTGCCTGGGCAGTTCTTTACCTTTACTCAGCATTGTTTTCTTCATCTAACAAATGAGGATCTTGGATTGAATTATCTCTACGTGCCATGATGATATTTCATGATTCTATTAGCTAATTGAATTGGATGGACATTATGGCAAATGTTGAACAACAACTAATTTTCTTTGATCATTAAGCAGAGTCCCTGGCCATGTCATATTCAGGTCAGCAGAAAGCATAAAATTCCACCCTCTTTCCTTCCTCAGGTAAATGGATTCACCAATTCATGCCTGAGAACTCAATTGAGGAAGATCAGAGTGTGTACTCTGACTGGGGATTTTCAGAAGGCTTTGGTTGCTAGCTGGTCCTTTAAGCTGAGGGGGCCATGAGTTCCCTTTAGCTGTAGAATCTAGGACAGTCACTGTAGCCCCTCTGTACCATCTGCTTCAAGGGAATAAAAATGGGAGCTATAGAAAAATATCCAAGTTTGAAAGGTGGATCCTGGCTCCTACCATGGATTGGAATCACAAGCACATATCTCTGTTGAGGCAAGAGGTGTTCCTTCTTCTGCTCCTACATTCCTGGGTCACATTCTTGGAAGCCTTGTATTTCTTTCTGATTGAGAAGTATTATGGGTAGATTATGTCACCCTAAAATTTGAATGTTGGTGTCCTCACCCCTAGTACATCAGATTTGATATTGTTTGGAAACAGGGTCTGCACAGATATAATTAGTTAAGACGAGGTCATCTGGAATAAGGTGACCTTTAGTGTAATCATATAAGTGTTCATATACAAAAGAGAAATTTGAACACTGAGACTCCCACAGATGGGGGACGCTGCGTAAGATGAATGCAGAGTCAGGGTGACCCAAGCCAAGGAATGCCACCGATTGCCAGAAAACCATCAGAAACTGGAGACAAGGCATGGAACAGATTTTCCTTACACCTGGCAGGAGGAACCAAGCCTGCTGGCACCTGGATCACAGACTTTCAGTCTCCAGAAAGTAAGACTATAAATTTCTCTCATTTCAGCCGCTTAGTCTGTAGCATTTTGTTGTTGCAGCTATAGTAAACTCATAGGACAAGGGATCCCACCTGCCACAGAAGGTTTTGACTTTGAGCCATTTTCCCCTCCTATACCCCTCTCTGGTCACCCCTCCCCAGGATGTCAGCCTGCTATATTAGGTGGAGACACTGTATAGTTTATAAGCATCCTCCAAGAAAGTGATTTTTCCCGGCAGGCCATCATCCCAGCATCTATGATCTACTGGGAGGCCGTTCTTTCTGTGCTATCTGAAGTCCATCTGCTGCAGCCCCAACCTGTTTTCTTATGGTTTACTCAGAGGAGACAATGGTGACCCAGAGCCCTCAGCTCTGCAAAACAATCCTTTGTTGTCTAAAAGTTGCACGTGGAATCTCCTTTCAGTAAGAGCTGACAGCTCTCAGCCTCCTGCTCAAGGTAAATTTTTCTCTCTCAGCCCCACTGGTTTGCCAGACTCATCTTCCAAGCATCCTTGTGTAATGACCTTTCCTCTGACATCCCAGAGCCAGCTGGGTAGAGCCTGGCCTCCTTCTCCACCCTCATCCTCTCCCCTTCTGTCCCCCACCGCCCAGACCCCTCAATGCAGCCCTTCCAAAAGACAGCTCTTGTATGTGTATGTGTTTGCACATGCCTTGTCTCCAAACACAGCATGCAAAGGAGTCAGAAGGACTGAGACACAGTGGCTGCGGAACAGTGGTGACCGATGAGGAGGCCTGATTGCTTGTGCATAGCTGCTGAAAGGGGTCTTGACATTTTAAGTGCTCATCAGAGTGAGGAATGACAGCAGCAGACGATGAGACACTTCCTCTTTGCCTTTTGCTGGCTATTAATAAGTGTTTCTGATTCTGAAGATGTGGGAGAGATTCTGGACCACTGGGCTGGGTGTTCTGCGTGGGTTTTTTTTTTTTTTTCTCACTTTGTCTTTCTCCTCCCAGTCCTCACTGCCTCACTGACTGCAGCCTCCCCCTCCACTGGCTGCCAGTCTCCTCTCCCAGGGGCTATTTGTCTTGGCGTCGGATTTGCGGATTTGTTAGTGTTCAGGCAATGGCAGCAGGCAGCCGGCTTCGGACCTGCTCTCGGCTTTTTGCTGGAATTCAGCCCCTGTGCCTTGGTCTGGACTAACTGCCAGGTCACATAACTTCCTCAGCATCGGAGAAGAGTTTTGGAGGGGAGACAGAGCCTGGAAAAAGAGTGTGGGGGTGCAGGAAGGGGCAGAGAAGGGGCCATTCAGGTATTGCAAGCTGGGACAAAGGAGCCAAATCTTGGGGACAGATGGGTATAGAGAGAACTGGGAGATGGACTTTCAGCTTCTTTCTCTCCTGCATGTCTCCTTCCATCCATCTGTGCTGACTCAAAGAAGCCAACAGTAGCTATGTGCCCCTACACCTTTGCTCTGAGCAGAAGTGTTTCCCCCTAGCATCTGGGAAATGTGAGCACATACCAAAGGCATCTGCCTCACATTTCCTCTCTGATTCCCCAGGTTTGTGCTCTGAAATCCACCATCTTTCAACTCAGGGTGACTGACTATACCAGGGTGCCCAGAATGGAGTAGTCTTCCCCAGTCCCCAAACTGGGGGAGTCTTGAGCAAATCAGGACCCTCAGCCACCCTACTTTAAATCTTTGATGTTGAACCTGACATCTGGCTTTTCTCTCTCTTAACACCATGTTGGCTTTAAACTCTGTTGGAATGGGAACTAGGCAGGGAGCCAATATAGAAAATGAATGGCAGCAAGATGGGAGAGTGTCTCCAGGCTGGGGCTTCAGGCTTACTCTGCCTAGTCAGACAGAGAAAAGGATCTGGCCCAGTCTAGAGATCACCTCCGACACACGGGGCCTCTGACTCTGTTCTCTGTGCCCTCATCCCCTCACTCCTATGTTCTCTCACCCTTCTACCCCCAGCCTGGCTTCCCTGCAGTCTAGCTCCAAAGCCTCCTCCCAAGCCTGCAGCCTTTGGATCTCTTTATTCTGATTCAATTACATACACAATGTGAGTTTTGCAAACAGAAAATTACATGCTGCAATAATTGAATTCTTCCCTGGATTTGAAGCTTGCTGGGCTATGGTGTGGAGCAGCTTCCAGATACTGAGCCTTGCCCTGGGGCGACACCTTCACTTGGCAAAATGATAACTAACATTTAACATCATCTTATAGTTGGTGGTATTTCTACCTTTACCATCTCTCTTGCTTTATGTGAAGTAAGATGTGGTGCTAGCCCTCTGTAACTGTGGGTTCGGCGCCCACGTATTTGACTGACCAAGGATGGAAGACATTCAGAAAGAAATTTCATCTGTGCTGAACATGTGCAGAATTTTTCTTGTCATTATTCTCTAAACAATGTGGTGTAACCACTATTGACATGACATTTACATTGTATTATGTGTTATAAATAATCTAGAGATGATTTCAAGTACGTGGGAGGATGCGTACAGGTTATATGGAAATACTACACCATTTTATACAAGGCATTTGAGCATCTGCAGAGTTGGATATTCATCGGAGCCCCAGAATGAGTTCTCCAAGCAGATCAAAACAGAGGCAGTGCTGTGGTTGACATTATTGTTCTCTCTGCAAATAAGGAAACTGAGATACGGAATAATTATAGGAATGTTCAAGGTGACATAACAAGTCATTGTTTCACATCCAAGATCTGAGCCCAGGTTTTCTGCAGCAGATTTCGTATTTTCTCAAGCCCAGTCTGCTCCCATTTCCCCTTGACTGGCAAAAGGCCCTGGATGCTGTCCCCTGTGGTTCAACCTTTCTTCTACAAACCCAAGCTCATGAGTGTCCATGGCAGTGTACACAATAGGTCCTGTGCCCAGCTACAAACTAAAACCATTGTTTCAAAACCTGTGAGAAAGAGTTACAAATACGAAAAGAATCTGCTCTCCATTGGTCTACCAAAGTATTACACTCCATGACCAACAAAGGAGCAACTGTCTTGTACTTTCCTTGCCCCTTCCTTCAAAGCAAAGGCAAAATCTTACTCTTTTCACATCTGCAGTGACCTTGGCTGTCTTGTCTCCACCATCTCATCAGTTCTCTCATTTTACCCCCACAATAGTTTAATGCAACAGAGACAAAGGAGCCAGATTGTGGGGATAGACAGGTATAGAGAAAACTAGGAGGTAGATTTTCTGCTTCCTCCTATTTGGCAAGATAACAGCCAAATGCCTGCTTCCAATATGGACTAGAATCCAGTCACTGTGACTGCGGGCACTGAACCTCCCAGGGCTGTCCTGCCCCGCTGGCTAGGGATGCGCTTCTCCTTCTTTCTCAGCTTGGTCTTTATTGAAATTCAACTCTCCCCTTCACAGTCCCTTTGATTTTGTTCTACATCCATTGAACTTATCCTTCATATTTAGCTGCTAAGTTATTTAATAAACATCTCTGACAAAATAAGGCCCAATCTCCATGAATAACTCAATTACTCCCAGTACTTAAAAGAAAAAGAAGATTCAAGCCACTGAGAGCACTGGCCAGGGTAGCTATTCTGTGATTCCTGCTCACCTCCTGAGACCTATCTTCTATCTTCTGAGATCCTTCCCTTTGCATGTATACGTTATTGTTATTCTAAATGGCTTATAATTCCTTCCCTGAAAATACCAGGAGGCTTCACATTCCACTGTTTCCATATCTACTTCTGTCTAGAACGTCCTTCCTACTTTGCTATTTTATGCCATTTCTTCATCAGGGCCCAGCCTAGGCATCATTTCTCTAGAAATCTTTTCTCAACCTCAGGATAGCAAAGTCTTCTGTAGGAGTCCATGGCCATGTGAACACTGGTTTTTGAGGACAGTTTCCTATTCATGTCTCCGTGGGCCCTAACCCTGGCCACTGATCCCAGACTGGAAATTCATTAGAATATGTTGTTTTCTCTATGTCTCAACAGTTAACAGTTCCTGGATCATGGCAATCACTAATTAAATATTTGTTGAAAATCCTTCAACCACCATGCAGAGCTGAGTGATGCTATAAACATAATAATATTCTCCTAAATATCTAGCCTCAGAAGGTTTTCCATGAGTCCTGATGCTCCCAATAAAAAAGGTGCTATTTGTCCATGTGGCCTGCACTTCAATGCACCAAAAGAAACTATGTCTTAGGCCACAGAATAATCCTAGAACAAGTCTTTATTTTTTTATATGTCACCACCTTGTCACTGATTTCCTATAGGGTCTTCGAAAATAACAAGAAAAGCTTGAGATGAATGCAAAATTCTCATGTTAGTCAAGCCTACTGTGACACATGGCTAGCAGACAAAGCAGACAAGCCCATGTCCTCCCCTCCTAAGAACTGTACAGGTGTTATGGTCACAAAAGAAAAATATTACCATGACCCAGAGAGGAAAGTTTCAGTACAACCAAGATGTCAGTTCTCCATAAAAGAAATCTATAGATATTAAATGTACTCCTAGTCAAAACTCCAATGAGATTTTTCATAGAGTTTGACAATCTAATTTTGAAATCAACATTGAAAAGTAAATACCAAGGATATCAAGATAATTAGAAGACAGAAAGGGAAGGGGGACTTTCCCTCTCAGATGTCAAAACACACTGTAAATTTATAGTATTTAAATAGTAAAATTCGGTGATGGTGACTTAGAAAGGGACCAAAGAGGTTGGTAGACTAGTTGAGTAAAAATACATACATTTGCAGAGCACATAGTAGGAAATACCTGTTTTAAGTAAATAAAATGGTATTTTGTATCAGTGGCATGGTAAGTAGGAGTGGGGCAATTGACTACTCATTGAGAAAAACATAGGTCCTGTACCTGCTATCATTTACAAAAATCAACTCTAAGAGCTTAGAAACACAAATATAAAAATATTTGTAATACTTAGAAGAGATTAGGCTTTTGAATAAGTTTCATATAACTTCAGGTAAGGGAGGGGCTTTTTTGAGATACTATTCCAATGAATCCAAGGCCTTTGTGTCAATCTACATGTCTAGTTCTTCGTATGTTCTTATTTTGATATAGGATTTTGCTAGATAGCTAATTAGAAGTCCTCCTTTCTCCTGATCAAACTGGCAGTCCTCCTGTCTCAGCCCCCTAGAGTGCTGGGATTACAAGTGTGTGCCACTATACCCAGATAAGATGTCTTATATAAATGAACACAAGCAAAAGATAGGGAGCAGGAGTTGGCAAACTACTGCCTGTGGCCAAATTTGGCTGACCACCGACTTCAGTGAAAAGACAAGAATTGAACAAAAGAAATCTAGAGTTTCATTGGTATCACTTATCCATGTATTGTCTGCCACTACTTTTGTGATACAACAAGTGGGTTGAATGTTTAGTGGCACCAATTGTGTAACTTGCAAGGCCCAAAATATGTATCACCTGGCCATCTACATCAAGTATGTGGACCCCTGACAGCAAGTTAAAAGGTTTATAAATATGCCTATATCATAAAGTGAAAATGTTCACCACAAAAATGCTACAAATGAGAGTTGAAAAGACAACACGCAAATCTCTGGAAAATATTTATAAGACATATAGAGAAAGCAGTAGATTGTGAAAACTGCCTATAAATCAAGGCATTACTCTTACAAGAAAGAGGCAATAAGCTCACAGAAGAGTGGGCAGAAGTATAGGTTGAGGGCTGGCCAAATAGCTCAATGGATCGAAGCACCTGTTTAGGCAGACACAGGGACTCGGGGTTTGATCCCCAGCATGCTGTGCTGGCCCTGACCCTGGGGTGCATTGAGATGCCGACCGACACTGGCATGGTGGCGCGTGCCTCTAATCCCAGCATTTGGGAGGCTGAAAACAGGAGAATCACTACGAGTTCAATCTATGTAGTGAGACCCTACAGATCCTGTACTAAACACATTAAAAGAAATAAGAAAGTATAAGTTGAAAATTCACTGAAAACTTTAAATGGCTAATAGAAATATTGAGCTATGTTCAGCCTCAGTGGATTCATCACACCAGGCCCAGATGAAAAATGAGGATAAAACTAAGTGATTTGAAAAAACTTTAATGAGAGAACTATTTATAGAGATGTGGTCACAGAATTTTACTGTTTAAATGCCACTAAAAATAAAACAAACAAAAAACCCGAACAGGGATGCTATGGTACTTTGAAACCAGTAATTTAATGTTATATATAGATATTTTAAAATATGTAATGCTTTACTATAAACAACATACAGGGGGTTCGATCCCCAGGCGTGCTGTGCCGGCCCCGCCCCAAGCGTGCTCTGAGATGGCAATTGAGATTGGGCATGGTGGTGAGTGCCTATAATCCCAGCTCTTGGGAGGCTCTAAAAAGGTAGATCACTATGAGTCCGATATAGTAGTGAGACCCTGAGCACCCTATATACCCTGCCCTGAAGTACAAAAATAATAAATAAATAAATAAAATAAATATCTTAGCACAACTAAACAGCATGGACTTCTCTGCAAAGCAGTTAAAAGATGGAGTATATAATATTTAAAATATTTAAATATAGAGACATAGAATAGTTGTAAATGAAAGGTGTATACCACAGAGTAGAGGCAGAAGAAAGCTGGTGTGGCTATGTTATACTTTTACCAAAGAAATAAATTTCAAGATTAGAAATGTTACCAGAAATGAAAAAGTAAAAAAACAAAAAGTTACTATATAATGGGACAATCTATTACAAAATGAATAAGCTTAAATGGCTATGAACCTAATACAGGGCTTCAAATACAGAAAGTGAACCAAAGGGAGAAATCCACCTATATAGTGTTTACTTGAACAAATTCCTCTCAATAAGTAATAGAATAAATACATAGCAAAACACCCACAAATATATAAACAGGGCACTATTTATTATCCAAGACTAACAAAACAAGAGGCAGAATAGAAATATGAGAAAACTAAACAGACAGAGCCATCTGACAGGAAATGTGGCTTTGGGTAAAAGTTTGCATTTATATAGATGTATGATTAATATAAAATAGTTTATATTAATATAAACTAATTATATATATGGTTGCCTTGTTTTATAGAGATGAAATGCTGTATATACTATTTTACAACTCCGACATTTTTATTCAGTATTACTGTTGGAGAGAAGATGGTCAATTATTTTTATAAGAATGCATAAAACACAATTTTTGTGAAATTAAAGACTTACCACCATGTACATCAATAATAGCAAAACAACACAAACCCAGTTCCCAATACTGTCTGGAGCAGACATGTCTATTCTAGCATGTGTCACTCTTGGTCTAACACTGGAGGCCATTTCTGAATTTTTTTGGATTGTAAACTTCATCCTGTAAATCCTCGAAGATCAGCCCCCATGCCTTGGTAGCAGCCACTGTTCACTTTGTTCTCATCTCTGTTGCTTTCTGGCAATGGCTCTGACTCGGGCCCAACGCTGAGCCACTTTGGATAAGTTGCTCTGCCTTCTTACAAAACGGGAAATCTGGTGGACACGAAAGTGGCCCTGCCTACAGGACATTGATTGCCACATTTTCAACTTTGAGAACACGAGAATGAAAAGGAGTCAAGAAATGAATTCTGCTGGTCTTTGAGAACCTAGATGTGGTTTACTTTGGGAACAGTTTGTGCTTCTGTACAGAGTTTATCCCTGTGTCTTTCTAATGAATGCCTATGCCTTTTTTTTAACTAGCATCTCTGGTTACTTTTGGTTTCTAAAATCAGAAGAACTCTAATGCATAGTGAAGAGTTGCTCCCACTTGTACCTTCCACGGCACCTCCCCTGTAGCAGAGCCTGCGTTGCAGCAGATAGTTAACAAATGCACACTAACTTGGATCAGAAGAGGCAACCACCTGTCACCAGGATGCTTGAAGGTCCCACCCAGCCTCCACTGGATCCTTCCAGTACTTCCGGCTTGTCTGACAGCATTGCCCTGCCACTAAAGCATAGCTCCAGTGGTTCCAGTGGCCACCATGGGCCCCTCTTTACCATGGCAACTCTGCAAACACGTGAAGTCCTCTCTTTTCTGAGTTAAGCATCCTCACCCTAATTGGGAGGTCTTTCTTTCTCTGATGATTCTCCTAGGACAAACTCTCACTTGTCACCTTCTCTTTAGAATGAAGTGCCCCAAATTGACTCTTCAGCCCTTGAGCTATTTGCAGAGTTGCCACTCCATGGCCTGGGAGTGACAAGCAGGGCTGTGCATAGTCATGGACAGACTCTGAAGGGCTGAGACTTGGTGACAGGCTTTACGATTTTGTGGAGTATTTAAAAGGAGCGATCACCAGTTGGGAACTTGCTTGGAAATCACCAGTTATAAACTCTTTGTTATTAATGGTGTGCAAGGATGAAATCTGATAACATCTATAATGTGGTTTGCTGATGGGAATCCCTCAGCACAAAGCATTACCATCTCAGAAAGCACACACCGCCCTGATCAATCGCACTGTCCCTCTGTGACCAAGACTCACTCACCCTCGAGGGGCAGCTGGCAACCCTCTAACTTGGAATTGAACTGCAGACTTTGCAAAGTCAGGTGAAAAGTAAGGCTGCCAGAGCGCGCTGGAGCTGGGAGGATCCTGAAGCAGGGATCATCTAGTCTAATCCCCTCATTTTATAGATAAGCCACCTTAAATCCCTTCTGGAACAAGTGGGGCATTAATAAATAAATAAAACAAAGTAAATTTTACGTTTGAGGAAGCTGAGACTCTAAGTAGTTAGCTGACCAACCCTAAGAGCAGGTTGGGAGCAGAGTCAGGGCTTAGCCCCCAGGTACATGGTTTGTCCACGGTTCCTGGCCCTGAACCCAGCCCACGGTTAGCAGTCAGCACACCGTAGGGGCAGCCCCCAGGTGCTAAGAAGCTTCCCATCTTCTCTCTAAGAACAGCAGGCACAGACTAAGGGCCATTTGTTAAAAGCCTGAAATCTAGAAGCAGCTGAACTAATCAAAGCTTGCAATTAGAGACTTTACACCAGCCAGACTGCCCACCCAGAACTGGTTTCCCAGCCAACCCTCTTTCCCAAGGGCACCCAGGAAGTCAGATCAATATTACAGTTAAATTTTCCCTTCTTCTTAAAGGTTGACTCTGTGGAACTGTAAGGGACAACAATCAATTCAAACAGCATACGGGCTTTTATGTGCATTTACAAATCTCTTTACTTCTCTACTGGCTTTTGAGTCTCCCCTTCTCCCACACCAAGACTTCAGAAGACTGGAAAAGTTGTCTGTCACTATAGTGACCAGACAGGACATGTCTCACCCCTCTCAAAAGACCTTCCCAAGTTTCACTGTTTCTGGTTGTGGAAGAAAATCTATGTAAATTGAGGGAACAAACTCTCTGCCTGAAATCACTGCCATGAGAGCCACAGGCTGTTGGGCTGTGGAGTGGGTCCCCAGGAGGAGCCTTAGTCCCCTGGAACTCTCCAGAGTCATTCACAGGTGGCAGAAACCAGGGAGCAGCATTTAGGTCCCTCTGGAATTACAAAGATCTGAAACTTCATTTTCTCTCCAAGCAGAGAGGGCTGCTGTACAGGATTGGAGAAACAACACAAGTAAATTGTATTGCAGCCCACAAGGGCAGCAGCCCAGAAGAGAAGAAGTGACTGCAAGAGCATTGGACGACCCTACAAGAACTGGACAGCAGTTCAAGCCCGCTGAATTCAGTCTAGGAGCAAAGCCACCTCTCTCACCCCACGCCAGGCCTGAGCCTCCCCACTACCCCACCAGCACCTCTGCTGCATAGAATACCACTTTAGTCAGTGGCTTTGCTTGGATGCCCAGTTTCCGATGTCTTTCAAAATAACATATATCTGGCTTTGAAGGTCTTATTCTGGGGACATTTCTTATTTTCCTTCTTTCTTCTTTCAAAAGAAAGAAAGAAAGAAAACAGCAGCTTTGACTCGTCTGAGGGTGACACGAATGCCTGATTTTTATGCAATGTTGCAAGTGCCTTTCAGCAACACAATGGCAGGTTCTTTGACAATGTCATGTGTCTATTCAAAACAACTGGCATGCCAGTCAGAGGCCTGGGCGTTTGCACAGTGCTTGTTCTCCGTAGTGATAAGGCATGTTAGATTTTCCCATTCTATTTGAGAAATAATTCTGGTCTTTTTTAAGTCCCCTGCTTTTTTGATTATTTTTTCTTCTTGCCTCTTTGTTGAACAATAGGACCTGTCCCTGTTTGATTCCTTACGAGATGCTTGTGTGCTAACAACTAGAGAAAGAGAGAAAAGGAGAGTGAGGACAGGCTGGGGGTGGGGGGGGGGAGAATGCGATGGCTTAACAGGCTCTGCCAGGTGCTGGCCAAGAGAAGGACAGTGCTAAGGAGGGGCTAGAGATTAGCGCTGATAATTTCCTTGAGTCGATTTGTACAGCCCTTTGTTGGAAGCTGGGGCATATAGAAGGATGGGTTAATTACCAAGACTTCTGCTCAATGTCTGATCTGTTGCAGCCACCCCCTCTTCCTTTAGCAGGTTTGTACACCAAGGATGGCATGTCTGCTTCCTGCCCTGCTGGAGGTATGATGGATACAAAGAGAGAAAAAGAGCAGAGACCAGCTCTGCAGATGGAGACAGAAAGGCCCCCGCCACCCTCCATGCCTAGCAGACTCCCCAGCTGGGATTGGCTCATTCTCATTCTTATGTCTCCAAATAGTGGTGCCTTCCCAAATGTTGTTGTTAGTTTTAGTTGTATAATAAACCACCCCAAAAGTTAGTGGTTTAAACCAACCACAGTTATTTAGATCACAGGCCTTCTTAGTAGTTTTGAGCTGAGTTAGGCTAAGCAGATGTTTGGGGTCTATTGATCCCCACTGGCTGGTCCAGGTGGCCTTACTCACACATCTGGTGGAGACTGCAGGAATGAAGGGATCCATCCACATGCCTCATAATCTAGAAGGAGAGAGCCCAGGGTTTCCAAGGTAGCAAGAGGACAGCACCAAAAGTACACGAACCTTCATGGCCCTGTTCCATTGTGTTGGATGATGAGCCAATGGTCAAAGGAAGTCATATGGCCAACTCATTTCATGGAGTAGAGGAACAGACTCCTGACCTCCCTCTCTTCACCAGAGCCCAGAAGAGAGGAAATTATAGACACTGTGTCTTTTCCCAGCTACAATTTGGATGTCCTCTTCCCCACCCTCCCTCCGCCATGGAGACTCAACCATTAAAGCTAGGCTTCACACCAATTCAGAGCCTCAGGGGAGATTTCTCCTTGTACCTGGTACCTAATGGCTCTTACCCACCATGTTCTCTTCATTTCTACTTAATGGCATCTGTTGTTCTTTGGATTTATACCTTTTCTATGTTAGAACTAGCTTAGCCTCTTTATTCTGTTGCTAAGGAATACAGACCCTGGAAGTAAGGTTGTCCTCCATGGGATACCTGCAGTAGCAATGCCTTGCTCCAAGTCCAGGCCTCCCATTCCCAGGTCAGATGCCTTGTGGGACTATTGCTTGTTTCCTTTCACCACACAAGATGAAACAGAAGATGCCTCCATGTTGGTGTGATTTGTGCCCTACCTGTTACCAGGAAAGGATTCAAAGTGTTTCTTTTGGTTTGTGTCTAGATGCCCCCCCCCCAAAGCCTCATGTAGTTCTAGTTGGGGCTTTTTATGGAGGTGGCTGAACCTACATGTGAATGACTCATGATGCAATGCTGGGATTAAGGGTGGATGGCTTCTGGATCCGTCCACTGGTTGGATTGGCATTGCTCTAAAACCAGTAGACTGGATACAGCATAAGAGACAGGAAAAAAGGCCCATCTCCTCCTTCCCTTGTTGCTCTGCTGACCTTGCCAACACCACAAACTGTTCTCCTCTGTGATACCTTTCTGCCATGTGCCACTCTGTGTTGGAGCCAGCCTACTATGGACTGAAATCTCTACAAACTGGGAACTGAATACATCTTTTTCCTGTTAACTTGGGGTGTCAGGTATTTTGTCTCAGCAATGAACAATATAACTAAGGCAATGGTCCTCACACCAAAACACAAAATGAAAAGGAGCAGACACTGTGTAGAGGATACAGAAGCCCCAGCAGCTTTTCTCAGACTTCAGAGATGAGTAGATTATACTATTTGAGCAGATTTATTCTCAGTTTTCTGGTGGCAGAGGTAAAAGGGGGACATCCATTAAATTATATTGGTTTTGATTTTCTAACCAAACAAAGCATATACACTCATCTGTTGGGACAATTTAGTTTTGCTGGCGCAAAGCATGAGTAGACATTGGCCGGACATAATTCTCTCTCTGGAGCACTGAGCAGCATTTTGGACAACATCCTGTTTCATAGTTCCAAAAATACATTTATTTGCCATGCCCCTATCTCACTGCCCCGCAGTGCCTGGCATGGGGTGCTGCCCACAGTCAGCACTCAATCGATGCTGTGGGCTGATTGGTAAGCAGCATCAGCTGCTTTGACTTCTCACCAGGAGTTGAGACTCTATTCCTGGGTGAGTGGACAGGGCTATTTGGAAGGCTAAGTTAATTGATTGACTATTGATTGGACTACAAACCTCTGTCCAATATCTCTAGAATCCACTACTCCCTCAGCTGAAGAAGCATTTGAAATTCCATCTGAGTCTCATGTAAGCAGCCCAGATTTGTAAATCACTGTGCAGACCAGAGTTCTGACTTCCTCACTACTGTGTCCCCAAGAGGCATTGGGTAGGCTTTTTTACTGCTCTGCATATGCACACGTCCACCCCCAAGGCAAGTACTTTGAAGATCAACTGACACAATCTAAGCAAAAGTTTTAGTGTAGATATCAGCTACCTGGTATAAGCTGAGTGTCCCTTGTCCAAAATGCTTAGTTCAAGAAGTGTTTGGGGTTTCCATTTGTTTCAGAATTTGGAATATTTGCATAGATTTCTATAATGAGATATCCTGGGGATTAAATCCAAGTTTCACCACAAAATTCATTTATATGTCTTATATACCTTGTATGCATACCTTATACGCATAGCCTGAAGGTAATTTTACACAATATTTTTAGTGTGCTTTCATAGCCAGGAATGCCATTTTCTAGTAGTGGCAGCAGGCCAGTACCTACACAATTTCATATTTTGGAGTGTTTTAGGAATTCCTGAGCCGGGGCCACTCAACCTGAAATCTCCTAATACTTTCAGTGTAGAAGTCAGCTAATGTTGAACATTAGTCTCAGGATGGGACTCTCCAGTTCTACCCAAACTAAGTGCCTTGCAATAACACATACTAGAGAAAAGAGGAAGACAGAGGCTGGAGCTCCCGCATGCAACCAAACTGCACCAGGGAGCTGCTGTTCATTTTAAAACATTTTCTAGGGCCAGGTGCTCCAGCCTCAGCCTTAAAGCACGGGGTCCCAAGGGTTGTCTCTGATGCATCTGGTGTCTTGCAAAAACATTTGGTCTTGGGCTGTGCCTGTGCACTCCAATTCCCCACTGTCTGGTGAATGCAAAGATTATGGGAGCGTGGCACCTGCATCTCTATCAAGCTCCCACGCAGGACATTGCTGCTAGTCCAGGGATCAAGCATGAGTAGAACCAAAGGCGAAAGCCCCTGGTGCCAGGCTGGTGGCAGGGATTCCTTACGTGGTCTCTGTGGGCCCAGTTCTAAAGGTCCACCCTGTTGGCTCACTTATGCCCCTGCCCTTTGGATCTCCTGGGTTGAGGGGGGAGCAACAGTGATGTGGAGGAAATGTTCCCTGCGCCTGTCTGTCTGCCTTACACAATGGTGCTATGGAGAATTCAGTGTGATAAGGACTAGAAGTCCATATTCTTCCCTGTGGGAGCAGACTGCTAAGTGATCATGCCTCCCTCTACTTTATTTTAATTTTTAAAATTTAATTTTAACTGCTATGAAAAATATAAAAACTGGGCAAATCAGTGAGGTAACGGGATATCTTGTATAAGTCAGGCTAAACGTAACCCAAACAGTTATCATTTCCTTTTGATGACAATTTTGAAAACACTTTTCTCAGATTTCTGAGATATGTACTACAGTGCAGTTTACCACCACACCAAGCCAAAATGTAGAGTTGCTCAGGAACGCACTCTTTCCCATCTGCACATCATTTTCTCCTGAGTGTAACCCAGCCTATAATATTTTGGCTAACCGATTTCTATAGGTGAAAAAGAGAGAGGCACAGAGAGGGCAAGTGTGCATTCTGGGATGATTCAGCACGTCAAAGCAATTCAAGTCCAACTTAGATCCTGCTCTCCAAAGTCTGTATCTGTCCAGGGCTCCCTGTGAGCACAGTGCTCTGGAGAATAGTCCTTAGAGGACCCAGCAGGCACCAGAGGCCAAGGGAATAACCTAGCTCCCCCTGAGAGGAGAAAGGACACAAGGTCAGACCTGTCCTTTCTTCCCACTCTACAAAGAATTACCTGGTGCACTCCAGTGCCACTGCACACCCTCCTGTCACTAGGGACAGAGCCAGGAGTGTACTGAGATTCTAATCAGGTACTTAGCAAACTGACAGTCTGGGGGTTTTCATTTAAAAACAAGTTAAAATATGTCACTTGCTTTTCATTATTTTTTTAAGAGTGCAGTTAGACATGGGGACGTTAACATGAATAACCTCAAATTTATGTGCTGATCAGATGGATTCTTAAACTTCCTAAGTGCTTAAAGTGTACACATTTTAACTTGAAAAATTACCAGGTTTGTCTAAAGAAAAATTTTCAAACATAAAACACGAAGCTCATTTGAAGGGAGAAATTCTCCAATGGAGCCTGTCATAAAAAAAGTTAAACCAGGCATAAAGGAAAATGTCAGATGTGTGGGAGAACCAGCTGTCTCTTCCTTTTTTTATTTTTATAACCTAGATCAGATTAGAGGAGAATATATGAATGTCTGAGGCTGGGCATCAGGAGGGCCAGGAGGGAGTGGACCTCACTCCCCCAAGGATATGAGCTCTCTCCTGGAGAATGCATTTTTTTCAACTTCTAAATAAATGTGCTGTAGAGTGGCACATTTATAACCAGCAAAGAATTACTCAAATAAGAGATATTGTCAGCTACTTATTTTAAATTTTTTTTTCCTGAAGGAGAAAGAGAAACAAAATCCTCTCCATGTTCTTCAAAAGGACGATGAAGGAATTCCTCCCTGCTTTCTTTTTCTCTTTAGAAGACCAGCTTGTCCGTAGGCCTGAGAATGGTTTGTATTCCTTTTGCTCTCCTTTCCACACTTAGCTGAACTATCTGTCCACTTTCTAAACAAACAATAACAGCAGCAATAATACACACACACACACACACACACACACACACACACACACACACACACACGGTAGCTAAATCCCTTGCCCATTAGAATATGTTGTAAAAGGACAATGATGGAGCTATGTTTGAAGGATCAGAAGTGGTTCTCAATCAAATCTCAGAAATAGTATTCAGCCATAAAGAAGGAAAGGAGGAAAGGAGGCAAGAGAAAGAAAAGAAATGCAGACATGAAGGGAGAATGCTACAGTTTGAATCTAAAATGTCCTCTAAGATGGAGACCTATGCGTTGTTGGGGGCTTGGTCCCCAAGCTGTCATACTTTGAGGAAGTAGAGGCAACTTTAGGAAGTGGACCTGTTGGAGAGAAGTTAGGTCATCGGGAGCATGACCTTGGTTCTCTCTGTCTCTCTCTCCCTCTCTCCGCACACCCTCTCTCTCTCTCTTTCTCTCTCTCTCTGCCTCTCTCTTCCTCTTTCTTTGTCTCTGTCTCTGTCTGTCTCTGTCTCTGTGTGTGTGTCTCTCTCTCTGTCTCTGTCTATCTGTCTGTCTGTCTGTCTGTCTCTCTCTCCCTCCCTCCCTCCCTTCCTCCCTCTCCTTCCTAGCTGTTGTGAGATGCACAGGCCGCTGCCATGTGCTTCCCCTATGGTGTACTGTGCTGCTGGAGCCAAGTAACCATGAAATGATACCTCTGAAACCATGAACCCCAATGAAACTTTCCTCCAAGTTGATTATTTTCAGGTGTTTTGCTGAAGTGATTAAAAATATGACTAATACAGAAAAAGATGGTAGAAAACAGAGCTCTTAGAAAGAAAGAGAAGAGGAGTTCCTCATCTGTGAGAATGATGTGGGCTTAAGGGCTAACCCCAAGCTTTCACGTTATGCTTTCTTTTAGGAGTTCTTTCCCTTTTGGTCCCATTTCTAATATGTCAAACATATGTGGACAAATCCAAGAAAGCGTGATGTCCTTTTTACCCAAGTTATGTTAGTTTAGCACTGAACTTTGCAAAGGGACTTGGGTGGAGCAGGATAAGGACGAGTCAACAAAGTGGACGCAAGAAAAAGTAAACATGGATGAACTTGTGTTTAAGAAAATGCTGGAGATCCTCCTCCATCCCGCCCGCGCCCGCCCAGCCCCTGAGACAGGCCAGAGACAGCAGGGCCGACTCCGCCATCCTCCTCCATCCCGCCCATGCCCGCCCAGCCAGAGACCAGCCTGAGACAGTGGCTGACTCCAGCGGCCACCTGGTTCCCATGCCAAGCTCGCCCAGCGAGAGCGAATTTACAGGACTCACCAGGCTTCCCAGATCAGTGAGAGTGTGGTGAGTCTGAGGGAGAGCCTTTGGCTTCTTCCCACGCGCGCTACGCGGATCCCTGTCCCCAACCCCTCCAAGCCGGTGACTGGCCTGAAACCTCAGGACCCACTCACCAACACCTCCCCAGATCCCCTGACCTAAAG
>PVKA01004306.1:0-87099 GCA_004027165.1 Ctenomys sociabilis
ACCGAGGAATCTAAAAAGAATAGCTTGCTGCGGGTGGCTCGGCGGGGACTCCTCGGGAGGTCCTGAGAACGCCCAGCAAGCGTGAAACAGCCCGCACCCCTTACTCAAATGCTTTCCCCAGAGCGGTCGCACCCTCCTCCTGGCACGCGCCCAGCCTCCTCCCCTTCCGGCTGGGCCTAGCCAGCCCGCCCTGCAACCTTGGGCTCTACCACAAGCTGCCCACAGGGGTTCAAGGAAAACTTGCTCAGCAACAGAAGACGGCCTCAGATACAGGTTCCGATTGGCTATCACGAGTGTGAGCTCCGGTTAGCTATTCAGAAAGACCACGGCCTGGAGCACAGTGGCCAGGCTCCTGACTCAGATTTCAGAAGTGTGAGCCGGCCGGAGCCTAGATGGGCTTCACTGCACTCGAGCTGGAGGGTAGGGAGAGCTGCAGGCCAGCCCCTAACCTAGGTGCAGTCCTTCAGCTTCTTTGCAACCCTGGGCAGGCCCGGCCCCAAAGTAAATCTCTTTGCCTAAGTCTCTTCTCCCCAGAGCTGCAGCTCCAGGGATGGGGTGAATAATGCACAAGGGGTGCGGTGGGAAACGGAATCCAGGTGCCCGACAGGTTTGGCAAGGGCTTGAGTAAGATCCCGCTGGACGGGGCCCAAGGGGAGAAAGAATTAACTCATCCTCTCGATGGTTTCCAGGCCGCAGTTGTCTGCTGTCCACACCGCTCTGCCCTTGGAGGGGCCTGGACTAAGGAAGCAGTCGCCATGGGGGAACAATCCCCTTACCAGGAGGTAGAAGATAGTAGGCTTCTGCATTGCCTCAAAGGTAAATCAAACTTATGTTCGCAGTGCAAGGATTTAACCCAGAGGGCACTCCTTCCATGAAGCTCCATCCCTCCCTTTGAGACAGGGCTTTGCTACATTGCCAGGCTGACCTAGAACTTGATACCTTACTAGCTCAGCCTCCTGGCACGCACCCCCTCCTGTCCTGCTCCTTTCCAGATTTCCACTCAAGCGGTTTAGGACTTATAGGGAGGAAGGTGGTCTTTTGGGAATCAGAAGACCAAGAATGGAGAAGCAATAACCTTGGGCTGGGCAGAGCACCTCCTAAGTTTAGAACATTGACATCTTGGGGCTGGGGAGATAGCAGTCTGCCTGCCTGGCAAATACAAGGACCAGGATTTGATCCCCAGTACCACGTAACATGCCGGCCCCATGCTGAGCTGACCACTGAAGCCCATGCCTGTGATCCCAGCGCTGGGGAGGTAGAAACAGAAGGATCATAATGAGTCTGAGCTGCATAGCAAGACCCTGTTATCACATACATACACAAAAGCACTGACATCTAGGCTGGTGACCACAGTGCTAACACTGGACTGCTCTTTCCTCAGCAGACACACGGTCCCCAGCAGGTAGAGGTCTGAAAACCCTGGACACTGACACCAGCCTGCCTGCCCACTGACCTCTGCCTGAGTCCTGTAATGCATTTGCCAGTTTAGCCTACACACAGACACTCAAAGGGCACCAGAGGGCGAGGGAAGGTGAGAAGCTCAGGAGCCATCCGTGCGGCACACCAGCTCCCTGTGCTACAGGCACTCCCTCCCCTCGCTGGGGAGACCCGAGAGCCCAGCCCACACCTCTGCAGTCACAGGTGCCACCTGCCCAGCCAACTTTCCTGAAGGTGCCACACAGCCACACAGGAGGTTGAGGGCCTCTACACCCTGTAGGATCCTCCTCCCACAAAGAAGGAGGAGCGCCAAAGGTTCAACGTTCAGTTTCCTTTAATGACCCCACCTCCCAGAAGGGTGATGGTCACTTGAAGATCTTGCCCTGATTGAAGGTTTTGCCCACATGCTGGAAGACCCCATCCCAGGAAAAGTACTCTCGAACCAGTGTCTGTGTCTCCTCACTGCCAGGGTCCAGCTTCCGCCATGTGTACGACTCGTAGTCCACCTGCCAGTCTGGACTCAGCTGGGGGAGGAAGCAGACAGTGGTCAGGATGTCAGTCACTGTACCCCCCCAGCCCCACTCCGAAACCTCAACCCCCTCCTCACCGGAAAGGCCAGTTCCTGGCCTCGGAAGACCCAGACCCCTGAGATGGAGCTGCTGTTGTTGGTACCAAAGAGGATGACACTGGCAAAGGCGTTCTTCCGCAGTTTGTCCAGACGCTGGAACATTCCTGAGGGCCAGAGACACCACTATGGAACCCCGGCCTGTGGGGGAGTCCCCAACCCAGCAGCCACCCTGCTCACCGGTGATTAGGTTGCAACTCATGAAGGTCTGGGTGAGCTCCTCAGGGAAGCGGTATTCAGCAAACCACAGGGACCAGCCATCCTTGTCAAAGTGCTCCCAGAAGTAGGGGAGCGCCACCGACAGGGTGTCCTCATTGGAGTACTTGCGCTTGAATTCATCCAACACAAAGGTGCTGAAAGGAAAAGGGTGCATCACATGGGTCAGGAGACAGGTGCCACCAACCGAGAACCCTCTGCATTCCCCTGTAGAACTCAAGGTTCCTAGAAGCACACATCTCGGGCAGGCAGTAGGCAGAGGTGTACCCACAGGGCCCACTCACTCCTCACCCAAGGGTGCCAGGCCTGGGGTGGGACTTGTGAGCCTGACAGTGTGGCCCACTGCTGCCCCCAGGTGGACGCTGGGAGCCAGGATGTGGGGCTCCTCCAGACAGGAGCAAGGGCCTCTGGTGGGTCTGCAAGCCAGCCAGCCAGCCAGCCCAGTAGCGTAGCGCAGCGCAGCCTGGGGTCCAGCCACATGCTGGACACATCCCCTCCAGAGGCAGAGATGGTTTTCTTTTCTCTGAATTTTGCGAACAAATGCTGCTTAATGAATACTATCTATGTCAGTGAGCAGCAACACTGGCATTTTTTCTTTCCTTTTTTAATTACTGGGGCTTGAGTAACAAGCTACATCACCAAAACTGAGTTCTGCTATGCCACTGGGCTGGGTGTAAAGCTGGGATCTTGCCTTAGCCTCCCAGAGTGCTGGGCACTACACTTAGCTATGAATTCCTATTTTATATCTTCTGGCTTTGGTTTTCTGAAAATGCAGCCTAACTGCAGTTTTTTGCTGATGCCATCATAAGCCATGAAGCACAAACTGCAGATCCCAAGGGCTAAGCCACCGCCACTGTAGTCAAGACCAGTCAGCAAACATGGACACATCACAGCACGTCCCCCACTCCACCTGGGCACCTGTCCACACCCTTACCATACTTGCTGGACCTCCCAGCAGGGGCCCTTGCTCCTCCCTGCCCTGGAGACTGTGCCAGCTGTCCACACCCAGGCCCTGCACACCTGCTCTCTCTGGGAACACAGCTGGCCTCTCAGGGATTCAAGAATCACACCTCCCCGCTACCCCCCATAAGACACAGCCTCCCTGGGACATTAGCAAGCAGAGGGAATGAATGGGTACACACAGTGAAGCACTACTCTGCCCCAGAAAGAATGGATTCAGAACATGTGTAGAAAAGCACATGTACTTGAAAACATAACATTAAGTGAAATAAACATACAAGCTTAAATATCACAGGGTTTTTCCACATGAGAAATCCAAAGTGCAAAGAGCAAAACAAGACTAATAATGTGGGAGCTAGACCTCCTACAGATGCTAAGAGGACCAAACGACAGCAGATGGGAGGACAGAAGAGGATATAAAGACATGGAATAGGCCTGTAGGCACCCCAGCCACAACAGGAAAGACTGGACCTGAGGGGACAGGGCAAATGAATCAGGTTTGGGCAGAGGCCTGCTCGCTGCACAGCACAGAACCTCAGGGGAGCCAGGCAGTGGTGCGGCCCTGGAACCCCACGATTCTAGGAGGCTGAGGCAGGATCAATGCAGGTATGAGCCAGCGTGAGCAACTGCGCAACTGGGCAACTGAGCAAGACTCTGCCTCCAAATGGGAGAAAAAAAAGGGCAGGGGTAGAGCTCCACCTGCAGGCTTGGGTTCCATCCCCAGTGCCAGAACCCTAATCCCTACCCTGAAAGACCCAGAGGGAAAATATAAGTCTGGGAGGAAGTACTTTCCACAACCCAGAAGAGCACCATGACAACCAAACACTAGGCATCCACAGACACCCACCAGGCTATGCAGTCCTTGGAAGGCTAAGACTGGGAGCCTGCTTGACAAATATGAGGCCAGCTTGGAGAACCAAGAGATGTTACAATTGTAGGCTGATTTATTTTTCCAAGAATATAACCCTGTCTATGGCCACACCACTCTGAATGTCCCAAGCTGTCCCTCAGAATACAGACCTATGATCCCCAGCCAATAGCAACTTCTGTGCCACAGCAGCCCTGGCATGGCTCTCACAGCCTATTCCCCCAGAACCCTGGCTCACTGCGGCACCACCCCAATGGGCTTCCTTTGGAGCACTGCAGGGACAGGGTGAAGGTCTCGGGTTCCAGCCCCAATCAATAAAGATAGGACCCAGCAGAAAGGACTGCAAGACAGGAGGACCCCAGCAGCTCCAGTAAGTGGATGTGGGAGCAGGCAATTGTGGGCAGGGGCGAGGACCTAGCACTGAGTAGACCACAGCCAGGTGGCACTCAACATACTCAACTCCCAAAAAGAAAACGGGGGTGGAGGGAGACTGGCAAAGACCCCATACCCCACCTGTCACACCAGCCTGCCTCAGTGGGTTCAGTGTTACACACCTGTAACCCCTTACTGCTCTGGAAGCAAGGCTTAGGCAACACACCAAGACCCCAGAAAGGAAGTGACACCCTACCTTCCTCCTCCTCATTGGGGACTCAAATATCAGCAGTTTTGCTAGAGCATACTACAGACACCAAGTGGCCTTTCCCTCAGGAGCCCACCTGGTCCACCCAGCAACAGACCTGCTCTGAATGTGCACCTCCTCCTGGTACCTCCTGTTACCTATGTCCCCAAAGACCAGGTAGACCTAGAGTAGGCTTCCTATGCTCCTGATTAAAAACTCATGAGATTGGTTTGTCTTAAAAACAATATGAGCCGGGGAATAGCTCAGTGGCACAGGCGCCTGCCAGGCAAGCACAAGGCCCAGGGTCCCCTCTCATGTCCTAGAACCTACACATCCCACACTGGCCACCCAGCTGCTCACCTCTTGGGCAGGTGTGCAAAGGGGTCCTTGGCCTTGGGCTCAGCAGCCAGCGCCTGCTCACACTCGTCCAACTCCTCTTCAGGAGCTGGGGCAGCTGCCTTCTTCTCCTCTTTGCGCTCAGCCTGGGGCTTCTGCTTGTCCTCCCGAGAGCCTTTCTCTTTCCGTGGGGTATCCTTCTTGGGCTGGCTCTCTGCAAACTTCTTGGCTGGTGGGTGGGAGGGGCAGGGTGAACATCCCAAGACCAGCTGGTGCAGGGAAGGGGCTGCAGAGGGGGCTGCGCTGACACCTTGCTTTAACACCAGCAAGTCTGGCTTCTTAGCATAATGCCACAGTGGGCCCTATCTCCTGACAGGACACCATGGGACTAGATGGCAGCAAGTGGATGCTCCATTGGAACTTGAGTTCAACTCACCGTCAAACTGGGCCATCTTCTCACACAGCTTCACCTCCCCAAGGACCGCGCGGAACTGGGGCTGATTAATGCAGGTGAGGAACCAGCGGTTGGTGTTGGGAAAGGCCTGGCGGAAAGAAGGTTCCAAGACCTGCAGGACAAGGGCAGGCCCAAAAGGACTCAAGTTGGTGTTTAGGAACTGGCTGTTGCCCTTAGATCTCAGAAGCCTCTCTGCTGTCACCTTCCCTGCAGTGGTAACTCCCTCCTGCTCCTCTTATCTTTTTTTTTTTTTTTTACAGAACTGGGAACTAAACTCAGGCCCTTGCACTTGCCAGGCAAGCGCCATCTCCCCAGCCTCTCCCTCCTGTTCCTTGTGCCCATCTTCACTGGCTGTCCAGTGCACTATAAGGGTCATGGGCTACTGTGAGTGGAACACCCCTGTACCTCAGCTCTCCAGAGTATTGCCAAGTCAGGGAAAATCAGCATAGCAAGAGCCTGGCTCAAAGTAAGAGAAGTAGCTGGGTGTGGTGGCGCAGGCCTGTAATCCCAGCACTCGAGAGGCTGAGGCAGGAGGATTGTTGTGAGTTTGAGACCAGCCTGAGCTACAAAGTGAGCTTAAGGCCAGCCTGAACTGCACAGTGAGACCCTGTCTCAAAAAGACCAAAAAAAAAGTAAGAGAACTGCAGAGATAGCGCAACTTAAAGGCCATAGGTCATTCCCTAGTACCACCAAAGAGTTGGGACTAAGCCATGCCAAAGCTGGGGAGGCTGAGATAAGAGGATCCCATGCAATGAATGGAGTACTATTCAGCCACAAAGGATAAACTGAAGACTGATATGTAAACAGAGCATATTCATAAATGAAATAAACCAGATGCAAGTGTGAAAATGCTGTACTGTCTCCCTAGTGAGAAGCTGAAATAAATGAGATTCAAACTATATTGTAAAATGGGATGAAACTTCAGAGTAAATTCTGGTTTCTCTGGTACCAGAGATCAAACTTGCGACCTTACAAGTGCTTATTCCACTAAGCTACATCCCTAGCACAAAACTTCAAAAGAAGAGAATGGCCAGCCAGATAGATCAACAGACTAAAATGCCTGCGTAGGCAGAGCGCTGCGGCTGAGATCTGATTCCAGGCATGCTGTGCCAGCCCTACCCCTGGGGTGCTGAGACGACAATTGAGATTGGTTGTGGTGGTGTGCGCTGTAATCCCGCTAGTTGGGAGGCTGAAAACAGGAGAATATCACTACAAGTCCAATCTACATAGTGAGACCCTACGGTGTCCTAAATACATTTAAAAAGAAAACTGGGATGGGGAAATGGAAAAAAGGAAAACTAAAAACGTACTACACACACACACACACGATACCTCATGCCATTCATTTCTTACTTCATTAAAAAGATTGTGCTAATACTATGAACACTTACACGCATGTATCTCATACTCTGAGTAACTTAAAGGTAACAATATGCAATGCGTTAACCATCGACCTATTATCTTCCTCTAAGATCTTTTTCTATTTAAAATTAAAAAAAAAAAAATTACGTGTATTTTAGTACAAGGTCCCACTACGTAGATCTCAATGCTGTCTGAGCGCACTCTGGGGGTCGAACCCTGGCCGCTGTGCTCTGCCTAAGCAGGTGTTTTAGTCCACCGAGCTATCTGGCTGGGCTTAAAAAAAGTAACTAAAAAAGCACAGCATTGGCCAGGCGTGGTGGCGCAGGCCTGTAATCCCAGCACTCAGGAGGCTGAGGCAGGAGGATTGTTGTGAGTTTGAGACCAGCCTGAGCTGCATAGTGAGACTCTGCCTCAAAAAGACCCAAAAAAAAAAAAAAAAAAAAAAAAAAAGCACAGCATTTATTCTGGGCTAGGAATGTAACCCAAAGCAGAGCTGACCTAGCAAGTATGAGTCCCCCTGGGTTTGGCTCCTAGCACTACCTACCAAAGAGTACTTATTATGCCAAGAAAGAAGAAAACAAAACACCACATCAACCTATTTCTTTCTTGATTTTTTTTGGCAGAAACAGGGATTTAACTCAGGTACTTATACTTGCCAGGCAAACACTTACTCTACTGAGCTATCTCCCTAGCCCCAACCTATTTTTTTCTTCCTCCTTCCTTTCTTCTTTTTGTCTTTCTGGGACAGTTTCACTGTGAAGTCTGAGCTACCCTCAAACTCAGTGATCTTCCTGCCTCAGTCTCCCAAGAGCTGGTATTGCAGGTTTATGCCACCATACTGGATACCAATGGATTTTCTACGCTGTACTACACACAACAATGAAGCCCCACAAAAGCAGGTTGTATGGGACCTATATAATCCCAGCACCCAATAGGCTGAGGCAGGAAGATCACAAATTTAAGGCCAGCTTGTATTGTACAATAGGACCCAATCTCAGAAAACAATACCCACCCACACAGAAAACTCCAGGATGGGGATGTAGCTCACTGTCAGGCAATTGCCCAGCATGCACAAGGGCTCATTCATTACTGATGTACATAATACACTAACAAAAAACAAAAAAAAAATGCCCAAACGACATTCAGGAAAGAAAGCAAGGCATGGTGATAGTGCTACACACCTGTAATCCCAGCCAGTTGGGAAACCAGGTGGCAGAGTCACTGTGAGGTGAAGGCCAGGCCCAAATTACATAAACACCTTTTTTTTTTTGGCAGAACCAGGAATTGAATTCAGGCCCTTGCACCTGCCAGGGAAGCGCTTATTCCACTGAGCCAGCTCCCCAGTCCCACAAACACCTTTCTTAACCAAAAGACAGGGTCAGGGATATAGCTCAGCAGCATAAGCACCTGTCTGGAAAGTATAAGGTCCCAAGTCTGATGCTCAGTACCAAAAAAAATTGAGATTTAACCAAAAGATAGAGCCAGGTGTGTTGGCTCACACCTGTGAACCTGTGATCCCAGCACTTGGGAAGCCGAGGCAGAAGGATCATTGTTAAGTTCAAGACCAGCCTAGGCTACAAGGAGAGCTCAAGGCCATCCAGAACTGCACAGTGAGACATAATCAACTTAGTCCCTTAAATTAACCTTAGCTTGAGAAAGAGGAGCTCAGTGCTCAGTCAGGCTGAACTCAAGGGGAAAGAACATAGGAATTAAAAAATATTTCTGTGGGTATTGTAAATTGAACTCTGAACCTCATGCTTGCCATACAGGTGCTGTGCTGCTGAACTATATACTCCTGGTACTAAACAAAATTTCAACAGTAGTGGGAATGGAACCCCAGGACTACTGACTGAGCGACATCCCCAGCCCTTCTCACTTTTCAGACTGGATCTTGCAAAGTTGCCAAGGCTGGGCTTGAACTTAAGATCCTCCTGCCTCACTCCCAGAACACTGGGATTTGAGGTGTGCATCACCATGCTCAGCTGGTTCACAAGGAGGTTTAAGTCCATTCCAACCCTGAATGGCCACATGCTGTTGGGGGGGGGTATGCTCCTCTGACCCCACAACTGGTATTGGTGCTCAGAACACTGTGCAGCACCCCTGGGCTGGCAGCAGGTGCTCCTACTGCTGCATCATACCACTCCTCCAGACCAGAATGGGCGCAGAACTGTCTACATAGTGTTCTTTTCTGACCCACAATCTGCAGTGTTACCATCTTGGCTTTACAGACCAGAGAACATAAAGGCGCTTGCATGCTGTTGCTCCCATTAGCAACAAACACACAAGACCCTCACCAGAGCTGTCTCCTCATGCTGCCGCCTCACCTTCCCAGACTCCACAGCCAAACCAGCTGGCTCTGGAAAACTCTGAAATAGCCAGACAGCACCCAAAGGTGCTGGGCCTCCAGCAAGACACACTGCTCCCAAGTGCGGTCACCTGGAGGGCCGCTGCCAACAATGCCCTAAACATACCTGTTTGTAGAGCCACAGCAGAGTACAGACAACAGTAATGTCAGCCAAGGTCACTCTCTCGCCCACCAGAAAGGTCCTAGTCTTCAAGTGGGCATCCAGCAGCCCCAGAACTCGCTTCACCTCCTCCTTCGCATTTTCCGTAGCCTGTTGATTCAAATTCCCCAACTCAGTGGCATGCACCAAGCCCTCTGCTATGGGGGATAAGCGGCTCTGCTCCCAGTCCTGGTCACGCCAACCTCCTCAGCAGGGCCACTATCCATCCAAATGTACCACAGGAAGCTGTCCCACCATGTGATGGCCTCCCACGGGGAGGAGCCTCAGAGAGCCATGATCTCCACACTGCACTCCCTCTGGTACAACCTCCTTACAACAATCTTTCATTCTGAACCCACCCTGGCCAGGAGCCAACACCCCCTTCCCGTCTGACACAAACCCTAGCACCACCACCACCCCTCCACAAGGACCCCACTGCAGAACACATCACCACAAGGCCTGCACGCTCACCACCACCCGGCCAATGCCCTTCCCACCCTCCCATGTTGCACACTCACCTGCTTGTTATGGTGCATGATGCCCAGGGTGGGAAACACCCAGGTGCTAGCAGGAGGCACAATGTCGCTGTCAGCAAAGCTGACCCACTGTACTACCTGGGCAGCAGCCTCTGGAGTTCTTCCCCGCAGCTCCTCGTTGCTCACTGTGGAGACCGGGGGCAAAGGTCAGGACCTGAGGTCCTGCCTCTGACACTTCATCCAGACCCCAACACTCACCTACACTACTAACACTCCCCAAATTACCGTAGTAAGCAATGGCATTGCTCTCAAACACACAGAATCCATCATCGCCTTCAAATGCTGGGACCTGCGAACAGAGGAGCAGAAGATAAAAGTTAGATACAGAGGAATTTCTCACTGGCTAATTCTAGGAACTGAAAGGTTATAAACACAAAACGCTTGAACCACTTGGTAACCCTCAAAATGTCAACCCACACTGTCTAAATAAAACCCATCAATCAAATAAGCAGGCCAATCCAGGGGCCGGGAGATGGCTCAGTAGATTAAGCACTTGCCTGGCAAGTGAAAAGGCTTGAGTTCAATCCCCTACTCCGCCCCCCCAAAAAAAGGCCAATCTGTCTTATATCCAGGCCTATGCCCCTACCTGAACCTTTCCTTTCAGTACCCCCTTGGAGTAAGAATCCCATTCTTACAAGGTGCTTGATGCTTCTGGGCAAAAAGGACCCACAAAGACAAATCTCATCTGAACTGCATGCCATCACTAAATAATCAGGTACTATTTTATGAAAGCACACCTAGATTTACCGCGATTACATGAACAAACATCCTCCAAATCTTTGACGGTGTCTGAAACGTGAAATATTGGAAGTTTCATTTTAAAAATGGAGGCCCCCTCAGGGTGATGGAATCCTAAAGCTCTGAGTTCTCAGGACTAAAGAGCTCCATTCACCTCTCCACTCACCTTGCCAGCAGGAAATTTGCGGAGAAATTCAGGGGTGCGGTTGGTTTGGCCAAAGTGGAAGTGAGGTGGTGCAGAGAGCACGCGAATCTGAGACCCGCTGTACTGAGCAGCAATGAGAGCCTTGAAGGCCCTCCAGTTTTCTGGGTACGTGTACAGGGTCTACGCAAGAAATGGGAGGTGGATGAGTAGAGGGCCCCAATCCCGAACAACCCCATTGTCTCGTCCCTCCCGACACGCAGGTTCTTCGCTGTTGGCCCAGTGTAACCAGTCTCCGGCAACAATGAAAACTGATTCGCAAGCCAGCTGCTAAATAAAGCTAGCTGCCATCTGACCTTCCCCGAGGACACCTCTACCCCTCCAGTCCATCTCCAGAAAGCGTAACGTGGAGCCGCACCACTCACCTGCCAGCCGGAGCCGCGTTTCATTCATTTGTCAGAGCCTGTGTCTCCCTCCTCCGGAGGCTGGAGACCTGCGTCTCCCTCCCGGGAGGCCCCGCTGCGGGCTCCTCCGGGTACTCCCCTCCGCACCCAGCTAGCGGGGCTAACAACCAGGGCCAGAACTCCCCATACGACCCCAGACACCCCTCTCCGTGTCCCTGCCAGACGATGGCAGGAGTGCCATCCGCCGCCCTCTTCTCACACGACAATAAGCAGAGAAGCTCTGCGGATGCCGGGCAGTGCAGACTCTACCTTCCCTTTCTCGGAACCCCGCTCTGGCTCGACCCTCTGTCCTGTGGCCTAAGCACCCTGCTCACCGACATGGGGGACTGCAGACCCGGGCTGGCCCCTCACTTGGTTACAGAGCGCCTCTGGCCTCGCTTAGCCACTCTGGGCAATAGGATGGCGACGGATAAGAAGACCCAGCTCACCAGAGCAAGCAAACTCACCCCAGCCGCCATGGTGATTCCGCAGAGAAAGGGGGTGGGGCTCCGGTGCTGCCGTAAAGTAAGCCGGCAGGAGGAGGGTGGGGAGAACTGTGGGGAAGCAGTAGCCGGAAAGTGAGGACGGCATAAAGACCTACGCACGACAGTTTCCTGTTCTGTAGCGTAGTCTCAGGAAAAAAGGGTGGAGCCTAACGGCGGCACTCTTGATTGGCCCTCCCCTGAGTAGATCGGGCCAATTGGAGCCTCGAACGGAGAAGAGCTGCACAGAGGGTGGGAAAAGCGTGAGAACAGTCCAGGAGGGTCACCCCTGTGGCCCAGGTGGTGTGGAAGGGAGCAGGCGGACGGCAAGAGGTAGCAGGGGACTGTGTGAGCAGACCAAAGGAAAAGGGTAGGAGGGTATCCCCGCAGGGTGTGGGGAGGAGCCCCCAGAGGGAGGTGGGTTCCAGCAGACGCGCACACTGGTGACCCTTCTTCCATCCCAGCAGGGATGGCGCCGCATCTGGATTCCCCCATTGGGCTCTTAGGGACCAGAGCTTCTGGCGACCAGGTTTAGGTGTGAAAACGTTGGACAAGGTGCAAAGTACACACCCATTTCCCTGAATCCCCGCAGCCCCGAGGTCCTGCTTTACAAGCGCTGGTCCTGAGGCGACAGAGGACACAAGGACACTGGTGTGGTCCAGCAGCTCACTGCTTTATTGTCTGGCGCAGCGCCTGAGGCACAAAGCCTTGCAAGAAGTGGTGTAGCTCAGGGAATAGGCCCTGTGTGTCCCGCAGTGGAGAGACCGTGAGCGTCCCCTCTGCTTCAGACATGCTCGCCACGAAAGCCACCAGGGGCTCAGCCCTTGATTCCTGCTCCATGCCACTGCCAGGTCCCACCAACTCCTGGGTCACCCGGGCCTCCATCGCCAACCACTCAGCGCCTGTGGCACCTCCCTGGCTCTGCCGCCGTTGCTGCTGCTGCTGCAAGCGACGCCGGGCTCGCCGCCGCCCTTGCCACGTGCGATGCCACAGAGTACAACGCCAGCTGGCACGGCCCTGGCATGGTGGGAGCAGCACCGGGTGGCCCTTTTCTTCCTCTCCTGAGCCCGGGCACGTGCTAGCCACCAACGGCAGATTCCCTGGCTGCCCAGAGCTCCATATGCCCCAGTTCTGTGCCGCCTCGCCAGCCTCCACAACCATCTCCTCCTCTGCTTCTTGACTGAGGTCCGACGCATGTGCCCACAGCTCATCCCCACCTTTGCTGCATTCTCTGTGCCCTTCTAGCTTCAGTCTCTTGCCAGCTCCTCCCAGGGCGGCCTCCTCTATCCCTGCTCTGGGCCTTGGCCTCTTTGTTCCCTGTTCTATGTGGCACCCCAGTGCATCCTGCAGCACCCGGACCACAGCAGCAGCAAGCTGGGGAAAGGGCGCTGTGGGTAGGGGTATAGGCGTAGCCAAGAGCAGCGCAGCGGGGGTATGGGGCTGCAGGAGAGGCAGCAGGCCCCAGTCGCGGCCTCGAGCAGAGCGTCGCTGATACTGCAGGCTCCGGCAGTAACTGGCTGCAGCACGGCAGCAGTTCTGCAGCCGCCCAGCCACACAGCTGGTCACATTGGCAGCCACGTTGTGACTCAGATCAAAAGGGTCTTGGAGATTCATGGGGCCCAGACGCAGACCCTCCCAGAGATCAGCTAGTTGGTCCCTGGGCACTGATAGTGCCTGGCCCTCCCGCAGGGATAGCAACAAGCTTCGAAGATCCCAGCAGGAGACACAGGAGAAGAATTGGGCCAGCAGGGAGCCTGGAAGGGAAACCAGAATGGGGCACAGGGGTCACTTGGGGCCACTTCTGTAACAGGGCTGGCTTCATCCTCCAGAAGCTCCTGCAGCCCACAGACAAGAGGCCAACCCTTCCCCTGCTGTACTCTAGGGCAGTTTCTTCCACTTACCCAGGGACTCCACGTTGGTGCTAGGTTCCAGACTAGAGGCATCCCTGGGGAAACTGCAGTCCCAGCCATCCACTTCCACCCGCTCGCCTTCACCTGTGAGGGCAGAGGAAGGGTGAGCTTGCAGGTAAGAGAAAAGCAGGTACCAGCAGGTAGGATGGGGGGATGGACATGTGCCCAGTAGTACCTGCTTTCTGGGTGAGCTGGGCCACTGTGGGCAGCACAGGGGGGTCCCGAGTCTGCAGGAAGTAGACTACGAGCAGGGTCAGAGCGTAGTTGCTGAGGAGGGGCCCGCTCCCTGGGTAAGCAACCAAGAATCCATTAGAGGAGGGAGCCCACTGCACTGCCATCTCGTTGCCCCTGCCCCCATATCAGCCACATCTGTCCTAATCTACTCTTACCTGCTAACCCTCGGCCCTGCGCCCAGCAGCGGACAGTGTACACAAGGGGCCGGACACGCCCATCCAACTCAGAGCACAAGCTCAGGAACTGGGAGTTATACAGGGCCAGCCTGAGGTAGAGGAGAGAGGGTATCAGGCACAGCAACCCTAGTAACCACTTGCCCACCTGCTCCATCTAGACTTAAAAGGACAAGAGCAGAAATGCTGCTATTGCCTAGTTTTGAGAGACTGTCAAACAAAGCCTGGGTGTAGCTTCACAGTACAGCACCTGCCTAGTAAGCATGTATCCTAGGGTTTAATCCTCAAACTCAAAACAGGGATGGGGGGGCTGATAGCTCAGCAGGCTAATGCACCCGCTTAGGCAGAGCACAGCAGCCAGGGTCCAACCCTGGCAGGCCACGTTGGCCCTGCCCCCAGGATACCCTCAGACAGCAATTGAGACTGGGCATGCCGGTGCACACCTGTAATCCCAGCAACTTGGGAAGCTGAAAACAGGAGAATCACTACGAGTCCGATCTACTACGTAGTGAGACCTGTAGACCCTGTCCTAAAATACAGAAAAATAAATAAATAAAACTAATTAATTTGGGCCAGGGAGATAGCTCAGTAGATTAAGCACTTGCCTGGCAAGAGCAAGGGCCTGAGTTCAATACCCCATACTGCTAAAACAAAAAAAAAAAAATTTAAAAGCTGGGACAGGGTGCTAGTTCAGTGCTGGGCTGCTTGCATGGCTTATGTGAAGCCCTGTCAAGGGCTGGGTACAGTGGCACACCAGTTATCCTAGCACTCTGAAAGGCCAAGGCAGGAGAATCACAAGGGAGAGATCCTGTTTCAAAAAAGGGCTTGGAGAAGTGTGAAAGCCCTGGGTTGCATCTTTCCCCCAAAAGCAGAGCAAAGAAAAGACAGCTGGGGGCTGGCAAGATAGCTCAGCGGTCTGAAGCGCCTCTCAGGGACCATGATTCGATCCCCAGTACCACATGCCATGCCAGCCTCTCCCCCCAGGGCGGGCTGAGCTGACCCCTTCCCCCCCCGCAAAAAAAGAATCCGTGATGTGTAGCGAGACACTGTAATAAATACATTAAAAAAAAAAAAGAAAAGACAGCTGGGAGCCTGCAACATGCCATGGAACAGCCTGGATGGGCAGGAAGCAAGGAGGAGAGACATGTGGCATTTCATCTAGCACTTCACAGATCAATGCAGCCTCTCGCCTGTTCCTTCAAATCAACATTTCAAGGCACACGCCTCCCAAAAGGTACCGGTTACCGAGGGAGATGTCACCATGAAGCCCTGATGGCCGATGGCAGAACTTCACCACAGGGCGCCGGGCTGAGGGCACGCTGTGGACTCTGTACACGCCAGGCACACAGCGCCGCAGGATGGAGCCCACCAGCTCCAGCATGGCCACTCCTGCAGGCCTCTCATCCACCAGGGCCACTGTGGTGCCTTTCTCAGGGTCCCCCTCGCCCCTGTCCTCCTGTAGTGGTGAGGTTGGAGGCAACGACTGCGGAGAAGCAAGGGTCTCCGAGGCCAGTGCAGAGTCAGGTGTCTGGGGTGCTAGGGAGGAGGACAGGGTCTCAAAGTCCAGCACTTCACAGCTGTGGGGAGACACAGGGGATGGCGAGTCCACAGGGGAGGCTGGAGTACAGGCTTGAGGGTTCAGGGGGGAGGCAAGGGCGGAGTCGAAGGATGGAGATGCTGGAGCCTTCCCAGCAGCCTGTGGATGGAAATGCTCCATGTGAGTCCTTGCCCACAGTCCCCAAGTCAGGGATACTAACACCCTCAAGACAGTATCTGTTACTGCCAGACCCTCTTCTGCTGGCTTCCCACATCAGAAATTCCTTCAATTCTCATAGCAACCCTTTCTTAAAATCAAAATCCTCAGGCCAGAGACACAGGTCAGGGGAGGAGACTGCCTGCTTAAGCAAGTGCAGCCATGCCAGCCCCACCCCCAGGGCAGGCTGAGCCTGCGTACACAGAGTCTGCGTACACGCCTGCAATCCCAGCTCTGGGGAGACTGAAAACGAGGATCACTATGAGTCCAAGCTGTGCAGTGAGACCCTGTAGCAACCAAGTACGAAAAATAGCAGTAATAAATAAAAAAATAAAAAAGAACCCTTCAAGTCCATAAAATAAATGTGCCAGGTAGGCACAGTGGTGCTGGCCTGCGACCTGTGATCTCAGCGCTCAGAGTATTGGCAAGACCCTACCTCAAAACTTAAATTACTTCTACACTCCGACTGTCCCAAGAGACAAAAATGGGGGAACCATTTCAAAGCGAAGATTGGAAACATAACCCCACAGTACATGTCATGACAGCTAACAACGAACAGAGCGCAGGTTCAGTGTGGGCTCCACACTGGTGCCGCTTTGTTTTTTTGTTGTTGTTTTGTTGTTTTACTTTTTGGCAGAACCAGGGACTGAATTCAGGCCCTGGTACTCTCCCTGGCTCCTTTCTTTGTTCTTAAGAAACACACTTTAAATTTTAGGGGGCAAAGGAGCATGAGTATATACCTCCTCAAATAACTGAAACAAATAGCATGTGCAGAGAAAGAAGAAGCAATAAACACCTCCACAGACCACTGTCTGCGGAAGGCTGGAGGCTCACTTGCAGAGCCCTGGCCTAACTAGCACTGAGCACTTGCCTGATCCCCAGCCCTGCGAAGAAAATACTCAAAGTTCCCTCCCCCACTTACTTTCCTCCTTTCTCCTGCAAACCCAAAAGAGCACTAGGGTCTTCTTTGAGGCAGGGCATGGTGGCATGCACCTGTAATGCCAGCACTTGGAGGCAGAGGCAGGAGGACTGCTGTGAGTTCAAGACCAGCCTGGGCTGCATGGTGAGTTCATGGCCAGCCTGAACTATATAATAAGACCCTGTCTCAAAAACAGAAAAAAAAGACTACTTTAAAATTATTGGGCGGGGGGGGGGGAGGGGGAAACAGGGAGATGGCTCAGTGGAATAAGTGCTTCCCTAGCAAGCGCAAGGGCCTGAATTCAATCCCTGGTTTCGCAAAAAAAAAATCCTGGGAGCCGGGGAGATGGCTCAGTAGAATAAGTGCTTCCCTGCCAAGCGCTAGGGCCTGAGTTCAATTCCCAGTTCCACCAAAAAAAAAAAAAAGATAATAAATAAAAATATTACTAATCGCTTCCTGTTTCAAAAGCAGAATTAGATTAGAAAATACAAGGACTGGCCAAATAGCTCAATGGATTAAAGCACCTGCAAGCAGGCGCAGGGCCCAGGAGTCTGGTCCCCAGGCCTGCCATGCTGGCCCAACCCCTGGGGTACGCTGAGACAGGATTTTGAGACTGGGTGTGGTGGCACAGTAATCACAGCTCTTGGGAGGCTAAAAATGGGAATCACTACAAGTCCAATCTAGTAGTAAGACCCTGAACATCCTATAGACCCTTCCCTAAAACACAAAGAAAGAAAATACAGAACAGCACAAGCCTATAACCTCAGCACTCACAAGGCCAAGGCAGGCAGACTACAGGTTCAAGCTTGAGCACCTCTTGGCAAGTCAATGACATCACAGGGAAGAAGTTGGGAGGGTAGTACAGTGTGAAGGCCTAGGCTCAACCTCCAGTGCCACGAAAGCAAGAAGAGAACAGATACCCCAAATTACCTTAGCAATTAAATCTCTTTTCTGGTTTATATTGTCACCATTAACATTATAGCACTACACTAGAATCACAGCATTTTTAATTCACTGCCTTGTATTGAGACTCAGTAATGACTGACACAATTCTGCCAAATCTGTGTACATGCATCCTTTTATGGATATTTTTTCACAAAATAATGTATACCCCATTTAGAAATCTGCTTTTTTCCCCATCGATCTACCTCCTGTCCCCCATCCCTGCGCACTTCCTCAGGGTGGAAACTGGGGCACAGAGAGGCAAGGAGCTCACTCACAGGTGACCAGCCATGCCCACTCGCTCACCTGGTGCTCCTCCAGCTCCCCCAGATCCAGGAAGAGGTCAAGGTCACAGCCGTGGACATCAAAGCTGTTTGTGGAAGAGCCAAAAGGGTGGACCTTGCAACCTAAGGGCAGGGAGAGCCAAGATCAGGGCCACTGGAGGGCATGGGCGTGAGGGGGGCAGCCTGCACTTACCAGGGAAGAACTCTGTGAAGACCTCCTGCATGAGGGCCACCACCAGGCGCCTCAGCTGCCGCTCAGCTTCGGACAGCTCCCGCAGCGCCACCAGCTTCAGCATCTGCCCACCTACATCAGGGGCCTCAGCCAGCATACTCAGCAGCTGGTCACTGTCATCAGGTGCTGCACCCCGGGGCCCCCTAGAGGCCGGGCTCTGGAAGGCTTTCTGCTCTCGAGGCCGCACACGGAGGCGCTGTCCTCGAAGGCTGTGCTTGTCCTGGGCCAGGGCTGCATCCCGGGAAGCCACATCCTCCATCTCTACAATGGCAAACACTCCCTGCAAACCCACAGGGTTAGTGAGGGCTGTGTCTCACTTCTTATTGATGATTTTCCCCAAGGCAATCATGGAGATTAAATGAGACGATTTAGATCTCTTGGTACAAAAATTGGTGGACAAAAATTAATAAACTTTTTTTTTTTTTTTTTTTTTTTTTTTTTTGCGGAACTGGGGATTAAACTCAGGCTTTTGCCCTTGCCAGGCAAGTGCTTATTCTACTGAGCCATCTCCCTGGCCCTACACTTTAGCAGACAAGATGGCACAGGCCTGCAGTCCCAGCACTCAGGAGGTTGAGGCAAGAGAACTATAATTCAAGGCTAGCTTGGATTACATAGCAAATTCAAGGCCAGCCTCAGCTACACAGTGAGATCCTGTCTCACAAAAACCAAGAGGAAAACCCAACAAAGCAAAAATCATTCTCTGCAAATGAAGTAAACACAAGACAAAACTGGGACATCGGGCTTTCTGAAGTAACCTGGGGCACACAATGCTGGGTGATGCCAAAACACATATTCTCTTTCTTCAGGACAAAGGGAAGAACCCCAGTTTTGTTCAGGGAGACAAAGTCCCCAACTGAAAAATTTAATTTTCCAGGCTTGGCTACAGTGGGGGATAACCATGTGGTAGAGTTCTAGCTAATGAGAAAGTTTTCCGAGGAGGCCTTCTGTGAAGTGTTTCCCTTGTCACTGACAAGGAAGGAGGTCAGACTTGGCAGTCACTGGCCTTTTCCTTGCAGTCTTTCACCTATCTTTTCCCTGGAGCTGTGGAAACAGCAGTACCACAAAAACTGATGCAAATGGTGTGAGGGTGAAAATGAACCCTGGGCTGCCTGCACCGGGCTTCTTAGGAGAATAAAAGAAAATTGAAGGGCCTGCCAGATGGCTTAGCAGATTAAGTGTCCAGCCCGTCCCACCTTGGGGCATGCTGAGAAGGCAACTGACACTGGGCTTGGTGGTGAACACTCATAATCCCAGCACTTAGGAGGCTAAAAACAGGAGGATCATCACAAATCCAATCTGTGTAGTGTGACCTGTACTAAATACATTAAAAAAAAAAAAAAGAAAAAGAAAATTGAACTTCATATTCCAGTTGCTTAGAATCCAGGCACTAAAAGGAAGCCCTAACAGTCTGGCCCTACTCCATCCCAACACAACCCTGGCCTGCTGAGGCCCTTTGGCTTTTTCCTCTGGTGCTCCTGGGGAACCCCAAGGCCCACACGTGCACGGCCAGTGCTCATCAAGGTCTGGGAGCCTCACGCGGTGGCCAGCACACAGCCTCAGACCCACTGTGATCCAACAGTATAGCACCACATAAATGAACTTGCTTCAGAGGACTAAAGGGACAGTTTTAAAAAGTTGCAAGATTTTTTTTTTTTTTGGCAGAACCAGGACTTAACTCAGGACTTTACACTTGCCAGGGAAGCGCTTATTCCACTGAGCCATCTCCCTGGCCCGGAAGCAAGATTTAAAACAAAACTATCAAGAATGAGTGTGTAATGAGCCAGCCAGATAGCTCAGTAGACTAAAGCACCTGCTCAGGCAGGAGCAGGGACTGAGGTTCAATCCTGGCCTGCCCCACGGCCCTGCCCCCAGGGCATACTGAGACAGCAACTGAAGCCAGGCTTGGTGGCTTGGTGGCACAGGCCTGTAATCCCAGCACTCGAGAGGCTGAGGCAGCGGGATTATTGTGAGTTTGAGACCAGCCTGAGCGACAAAGTGAGCTTAAGGCCAGCCTGAACTGCATAGTGAGACCCTGTCTCAAAAAGACAAAAAAAAAAAGAGACAGCAACTGAGATTGGGGGTGGTGGTGCACCTGTAATCCCAGTGTTTGGGAGGCTGAAAACAGAAGGATCTGTGCAGTGAGACCCTGTAGATCCCGTACCAAGTACATTAAAAAAACAAAGAAACAAAAAACTATTTGACATTGTTGATCAGAATACCTCAGCACACCCTGGCAAGCCAGGGATTAAAGCACAGTCCGAGGCTGCCTCAGCAGGCACTTTAACCCACTGAGCTATTTGGCTAGCCCTTCAAGTAGTTTCTGAAGTAGTTAGTGAACTGCCTACCATGCTATCATGCAGTCTCTGCAGGTGGTGACCCTCCGGTGGCAGGCTCACAGTGACGCTGCTGTTCTTCTCTTTTTTTTTTTTTTGAGTCTTTTTTACTCTGTAGCCAACTGGCCTCGAGCTCACAATAATCTTACTGCCTCAGCCTCCCAAATGCTGGAGTTACAGGTGTGCACCACCACGTTCAGCTTCTCCTGTAGCTTATAAACTTCATGCAAGCAAAAATCTATCTCCCTCATTACTTAGGATACAGCACTAATATCTAACACAAAGGTAGCAAGCAAATAAAAATACAGAAAATGAAGGACAGCGAGATATCTCAGTAGACTAAGCACCTGCTCAGGCAGCTGCAGGGACCAGGTTCGACCCCTGGAACCATGTGCCCTGCCAGCCCTACCTGTGGCACTAAGCATGGCGCCACAGGTATGGCGGTGTACACCTGTAAGCCAGCTCCGGGAGTCCAAAAACAGATCATTATGAGTCAGAGCTGCAGAGTGAGACCCTGTAACAACCAAATACTTTAAAAAAATAAAATAAAATAAAAACACAGAAAATAAATGAGCAGTCCCTCATCCATTTAGGATTGGATAACAGCCCGGGGTCATGGGGGACAATGTGAACTTACAAAGCTGGACTATACCAAGTTCTATGGTGTTCAGAAAGGCCAGACCACATTCAGAACCAGGCAGAACAGGTTGCTGCTTGCTCCCTCTTGTCCTGATTCACTCCTTGTCCCCAGGGCCACTCTACCTTGTCCTTGTCCATGACCACGCTGGCCACAGGTCCAAATGCCTGGAAGTATTCAGACAGCTCTGCTGAGTCCACATCCCTGGGAAAACCACTAACAAACACACTCCGAAGTCCCTGGGCCTTTCTGGCAGCTCGTAGCTCTACCAGATGCTGGTGCTTCCGACCTCCCAAGTGGGCATCTAAGCTGGGTCCTGTAGAGACAAGACCAAGACAAAAACATCTAGGCCATGCTTCAGTGTACCTACCACCATTCTGAAAACTTCAAATTTTACCAATTTTTCAAGCCACAAAAGTGTGGCTTTGAAGCAGTTGGAAGGCTGAGGCAGGAGGACTGACACCAATGTGAGGCCAGCCTCAGCTACACAGTGAGTTCAAGACCAGCCTGAATACCATAACAAGACTCTATCTCAAAAATACAAAACAAAGCTGGCATGGTGGCATACACCTATAAATCCAGCATTTGGAAAACTAAGGTGGGAAGACTGCGGTGAGGTAGTTTGTTGTTTTTTGTTTGTCTGTTTTCTGTTTTTTGGTGTAGGGATCAAACTCTGGACCTTGTGCTTGGTTTGAGGCCAGCCTGGGAAACAGTGAAACCATCTCAGGAAAAATAAAGTGTGATCTCTGAATAAAGTCCTGGTTCCTCCTATTCTTGGTTTTTTGTTTGTTTGGTTGTTTGTTTTGCGGAACCAGGGATTGAACTCAGGTCCTTTCTTGGTATTCTTGGGCACTTGTCTGCATAACATGCTCTAGGTCATTTCCACAGTAGTACACTC
Source organism: Ctenomys sociabilis (assembly GCA_004027165.1). Lineage (NCBI taxonomy): Eukaryota > Metazoa > Chordata > Mammalia > Rodentia > Ctenomyidae > Ctenomys > Ctenomys sociabilis. The sequence goes on from PVKA01004306.1 coordinate 22,038, forward strand.
TAAGTAGCTCTTTTCTTTCTTTTATTTTTCTGTATTTAGGACAGGGTCTACAGGATCTCACTACCAGATCGGACTCGCAGTGATTGCTTTCAGCCTCCCAACTGCTGTGATTATAGGGGTGCACCACCACACTCAGTCCCCATCTCAGTGTGCCCCAGGGGCAGGGCTGGCACAAACACTGGGGACTGAACTCTTCATTCTTTTTAAAATTATTTTTACTTTTGAGACTAGAGTCTAGTCAAGTCACTAAGTTCCCCAGCCTGGGCTTGAACTATCATGCTGGGATTATGGATATGGACTGTGACTGTCAGCTACACACACACTAGGGGCTGAACCCAGGGACACTCTACCACTGAGCTAATACATCCCCAGGCCTTATTTTGTACTCTGATACAGTCATAGTTCACTAAATTGTCCAGGCTGGCCTCAAATTTGTGATCCTCCTTCATCAGCCTCCCACACAGATGGGATTATAAACTTATAAAACTTGTAAAGGGGCACCCAGCTGGTTATTTTTAAATCATCACTATGCAGTAAATCATTAGGCATGGTGGCACATGCTTCAAGCCTGAAGCAAATTAAAACTTTGAATTTAAAAGCCAGGGAGATGGCCCAGTGGAATAAGTGCTTCCCTGGGGAGCGCAAGGGCCCAAGTTCAATTCCTGGTTCTGCCAAAAAAAAAAAGCTTCTTTGTAATAAAAAATAAAACTTTGAATTCAACTTAGGGAACCTAGACTGTCTCAGTATCTTTTTTTTTTTTTTTTTTTGCAGAACTGGGGATTGAACTAAGGCCCTTGCGCTTGCCAGGGAAGTGCTTATTCCACTGAGCCATCTCCCTGGCCCCAATACAAAAGAGATCTGGGGATGTAGCTTAGTGGTAAAACACTTGACTAATATGTAAAAGGTCGTGTTCAACCCCTGGTACCCCCATACATGAGATAGATGTATTTGCTAAATGCAGCAATACCTGCAGACTGAAGAAACCAACAGGCCACTTATCCAGCTCATACCGAGAACTCAGGGCCTGGATAATGCTCACTAACCGACTTAGTTACGGCATGGTAAATGCAAACCCAGCACTATCGATCGTTATGGGACCTTGGGCAAGCTGCTTAATCTCTCTGTGCATCAGTTTCTTTAACTGTGAGCAACTACAACACCTTTTGCTCAGTACATTTTTTAAAATGTATTTAGGACAGGGTCTACAGGGTCTCACTACACAGACTGGACTCGCAGTGATCCTTCTGTTTTAACCCTGGGATTACAGGTGTGCACATGCCACCACGCCCAGGCCGTCTCAACCAGGTCTCAGCCACACTCAGGAAGTGGTGTGGTCCACAGGGCGGCTTTAATCTGCTGAGCTACCTGGCCAGCCCTATAGTAGTTTATAACAAGTGGCAGAGTGCAATATGTGGTAAATGAGGGCAGTTTCATTGCTTGTAGTTATGTTACTAGCTGCCTGTGGTGACCAAAGCATTTATGGAGCCAGTAAGACTTCTAATTTCCAGCTTAAGTCAAGAAACAAAGCCGGCGTCATTCACAGGGAAAAGGAAAAATGGAAGACTCTGTTCAGTGAAGCTCGGGATTCGGAGCTTCAGAAGCGAAATCTGAGGTTTCATGGAGGAGCTCCTTTCACTGCCTTGCGAGGACCAAGTCCTCTTCCCAACCCCATTTTCTGCCTGCTCCTCGCTGGCACCTTCTACTGCTCGCCCTACCGTCTCACCCATTCTAGCCTCTGGGAGATTCTGCAGGGCGTCCCCTTCGGCCTTCTCTGCGGTGCCACAGCCCTATCTCCACCTAGATGGGAGCAACTGCATCTCGAACCACCCTCTTCCCCAGGCCAGCAAAGCATCAGGCACGGAGCAGGGGCCCACGGAGGACAGCTATAGGTCAAATAAATCACGGAGCTTCGTCGCCGGCATTCCGTAGAGTGGAAAGGAGGGTTCCGGCTGCGAGACGTCCCCACTCTGCCTCCCCGCCGACGTGCGGTGAGTACGAAGGTGAGTGGCCCTGCCAGGACGTAGAACGAGCTATGACCTACAACCACCATCGAACGCCCCGACCACCCTCATAGCCACCGCTTACGGTTGGCTGTAGTAACTTGGCAAAGACAGCAGCGGAAACCCCCACGCGGCAGCGATTCGACATCCGAATCCCCCGCTTCCATGGCGACTCTGCAGCACAGACCAACGAACCACTCCTGCCTCCGCCGGAACTCACTCCTAAGACCGCTACCCTCTCGGAAGTGACGTCCACAGACTCACAGGAAGTGACGCACTCCCCCATGGAGAGCACCGCCCACCCTCCGGGAAACCGAGCTCCCTGGACTCGGGTTCCGCCACAGGCCTGCAGGCTCAACAGCCTGCCTTACGCGTTTGGAGCGCACAAAGCTTTTCCGGCGTTGATTGGCCCAAAGTATCATGAATATTCATGAGACAGTTACAGGGGCGGGCTACGACTGGGCTAGCTCCCCGGCTAAGCTGTTTGGCCCCGCGTTGCCGAACCGATCGCATCTTCTGCGACAAGTGCCTTCACCGCCGGCTTGAGCTGGGCAGATCCCGGGGTGCAAGCTACAGCAATAGGGAGGGCGCGGGGCTCAGAGCCGCACACCCTTTAAGCCCCAACGGCTTGTGGCCGAGCGTCGAGGCCAACCGACTGCAGCAGCAGGGTCCCGAGGAGGGCAGCCTGGGCTTCTCCCCTAGGGCACTCCTTTACAGATAGTAAAGGACCTGTTGGACCTGGACCGCACATCCCAGTTCACACTGTACTCCACTGCCAGCACCCCCGCCCCCGGGGAGATAAGAGGCCAGCAGCCAGCCATTCCACCAGCCAGCTCCCTGCACTGCCTTGGGCTTCACCGCACCTGAGCACTGGGGGGCCAGCAGTGGCACGGCCCCCAATCCACCACTCTGGGAGGACGAGGCAGGGCCACTTAGTAAGGCTGTGTCTCCAAAACTGCTATCCTCCATAGGAAAGCCCTGGTGAGACCCAGTAGCAAAAGGGAAGAAAAGCGGCCAGCGAGAGCAGGCAGTGGGCCACCTCTCCCAGGAATATGTCCCCAGTGCTGTTCCCTGTGTACTTCTTCACCTTCTGCCCTTTATTCTTCCTCTCAGACACCCACAACACACACCCCACACCCACTCAGGGCAGAGAACAGCTGAGTTGGGAAGGACTAAAAGCAACTTTTTATTTGTAACTGTAAGAACCAATTATAGCATCTGAGGTTTAAAAAACAGACAAAAGATCTTTATTTCTGAGAATTGGCATACAAAAGGCAGAGGGGGGAAGGGGAGAAAAGAAAGCAAGCATGGGCCGGGGCTGATACCAGCTCAGGGGCCTCAAAATACTAATGAGCAAAGTCCGGACACCGGACAGGAAGAGAACTCCCTCCCCCCAATTAGGAAAAAAAAAAAGACATGGCTGTGCACAACCCGCCCCACCCCCCAGCCAGGTGCCATCACCTGAGAGCTGTCACTCTTTCCCTCCCCTGTCCCCTTTCACAAAGGGAGGTAAAATTTTTAAAAAATTAAAAAAGCCTCCCCCTGAAACTGTCCAAGACAAGTGTGGAAGGGGCCCTGGGTGTGTCTTGGTGTCCGTGGGCTGCCTGGCCACACCCAGGGAGAAGCATGGAGGGGGGCTCAGTCTCCAGGTGCTAAGGCCAAGGGCACCTGGCCCTCTGGTGCCCCAGTCTCTCCGCTCCAGAAGGGAGGTGTGGGTCCCTGGCCCTCAAAGCTCAGTCCTCCAGGACAATGGGTTCACTGGTGCTGGCCGGATGCGAGGGTGCAGGCAGAGGGACTGGGGGCCTCACTGTTATCAGTGCTGGCTTCACCTTCAGGGGCAGGTTGGGCCTTCGGGCAGCCCGCCGCATCTCCAAATGGGTCAGAGCCTTCCTTAAGGCCCTGTAGGGAAAGCAAGACAAACACAAGAGGTGCAGAGAACCTCGAGACCTCCCAGAGAGCCTGTCACTCCATAGCCAGAGCATATCAGCCACCAGCCAGCCCCGAGCACACTCTACCTGGTATCTTTTGTGGCCACGAACACCACAGGATTGGGTGCATCTGCAGGGTTTAGTTTCTGTCGTTTGGCTGCTGGCTGTGAGCCTGAGCGGATCCCTGAGGCCAGAGACCTTCCATTGGCAGAGAAAGGGACACCTGCCCCTGTCATCTGCAAGAGGACAAGGGCACACAATGAGGAAAGACCCAGACTCCTGTCAGAATAAAAGCTCCCCCAGCCAGCCAGGCCCCTTCTGCCAGCCAGCGTACCGTCTCATAGGCCCGCTTCACCATGATGCCTCCTCCCAGGCCCCGGTTCTGAGTTAGCTGGTTTCTGTTGATGGGTGTCTTGGTTCCCCGAGGTGTTTTTGGTTTCAGAGGTGCCTGAGCCACTGTGGAGAGAGGGAAGTTTCACATCTCTAGTCTATTCTCCTTCCCTTCAGCCAAAAGTACCTGGATACCCTCAAATGCATGGGGAAAGTGACTGAAAGTGATTACCAGTGTTCACAAGCTTATGTGTATGACGATACACAACCAGGCAACAACCAGAAGAAAACACTATTGGGCTGAAAATGTAGCTCAGTGGTAGAGCACTTACTTGCCTAGGATGTGAAAAGCCCTGGGTTCAATCTCCAGCACCAACAAAACACACAAAAAACTGGAGATTACAGGTGACCCTTCCCTGTAACATCAGTACTTAGGCAGCTGAGGCACAAGGATCACCACAAGGCCAGTCTGGGCTACAAAGTGAAAAGAAAAAGAAACCAAAAACCACAACCACCATAGAAGCAGTTTGTCGGACTAAAATCTCAGACTCAAGAAGGTCCTTGAGAGAAATGGAACAGGAGCCTAACGCCACCCAAATCTGCTGCTCATTCCATACCCAGATCCTTGACAATTGTTGCCAGGGGCAGCCGCACCAGAGGGTGAATCTTCAGTGGCGTCTTGGCAGCCTTTGGAAGGCGGATGGAGCCTGCAGAAAAGGAAGCAAGCTTTAAAGGGGCTACACCACCCAGGTTTCCTAACATCCAGGCCCGGTTTGATTCCCACGGCTCCTATGACCCCAGCCCCCCATCAAATCCTTACACTCTGCCTTGATGGCATTGGCATTAATGGGGGCATAGGGTCGCCGGGCTGCCCTCCTGGGCTGCAGCAGGTCCCTGCACATCCGCCGGGCAAGCCGGGTCAGCTTTGTGGTCTGAAGCAAGAATGTCTGCCTATTCTTGGCCAGCAGCTTGGCCCGGTTGGCGCTGGTCGTATAGGGAGAGAGACTCTGGGCTTCAGGTCTAGACAGATGACCCCTTGAGTGTGGCTCCTGGAGAAAGGGCACAGAGAACGTAGAACTGAGGCTGCCCTCCTTCCCCCACTCCCTGTATGGAGCCACCTATTTCTGCACCTAGGGATCTTACTGACCTCAACCTCCTAGCCACCCCCACCCCTGCAGAGAGCAAGGGCTCTGCTCTAGGCAGTGCTCAGGTCCACTCCCTTATGTTATCCCCATACTGATCCTTACTGTGGAGCCCCGAGCAGCCCCCTCAAGCTGGGTTGGGGTCTTCAGTCCACCATACTTCTTCCAGTAGATCCAACAAGAAGCGCAGAGTCGGCACTGCATGTTGGGTGGGCCCCAGGCATACCACTGGGCAGACTGTGTCGCTATGGGAAGGGGGGTCTGTCAGTGAGAAAGCAGCTCCCAAAGGCCCCATACCCCAGCCCCACCATCCTACCCTGCAACTCACTGTGGCAGCTCTCACAGGTTAGACCCTTCTGGAATCCAGCTCCATTCATGCCAGGTTTTGAACCCACAGAAATGATCTGATTAGGGTTGGGCTTAGTGCTAATGGAAAAAATATAGTCAAGGAACCAGTCAAGAAAAAGATTTATTTTCTTGGAAACAGAGCCTCACTATGTGGCCCAGGCTGGCCTCAAACTCAATGGTAATCCTGCCTCAGCCTCCTGAGTGTTGTTGGGATTATAGACATGCACAGCCAGCCTGGGAAAATAACTCATCTCTAATTTTCTCCTTCCAGGGCTGGGGCCTGAACCAGAGCCTCGTATGTGCTGTGCGCTAAGCATGCATTTACCCCCGAGCTGCACCCCTGCACCCACCTCCACCACTCCATTCTGCACCTTGCCACCCCAAATCACTAAGGAGGGCAGAGGCTGGGAGAAGAGAAGGAGATGTGCCAGTCTCCCCTGCCCAGGGACTCACTAGGTGGGGATGTAGACTTGCTTCAGTTTGCTGTCTGCTTCAGCAGCCTTCAGTCTCTTCTGCAGGAAGAAATAGGGGAAGATCAGTCACTCCACAGACAACACCCATAGCCCTGATACAGCTCCCCTAGCCTGACACACCTGCTGAATGTACCGATCCGTGGTCTTCCACATGTAATAGAACTGGACTATGCTTGCAAGTGATTTCCAGGGCAGCTGAGAAGTACAGAAAGCAGAAGAGTGAGGTGGCAGCTAACCCTAGTTCCTGTTGCCTCCCTTCCAGCCTCACGCACTTACAAAGTCCTGACGAATATCGTTGAAATCTTTCCCATACTTCTCAAGGGCCTCCTCAAACAACATGGCCTCAGAGGCAGACCACTCCTCCATCTCATCTCGACATAGCACCGGGCCCCCCTGGGGTACCAGGGTGGACATGGCTTTGGCTAGATCATAGCCATTCCTCTGCAATGTGTCCATGGCATGAAACTACAGAGAAGGAGAAGGCAATTGAGGATCTGGAGCCTGGGCACCACCAGCCCATGGCCCTTTGACCCTCATCTGTACTGAGAGTCCTATGTCCCTCCCCTGCCAGGCACTGCCAACTACACAGTGCTACAGCCCATCTCTCGCAGAGGCTGCTCACCAGGGTGATATCTCGGGAGGCGGCAGCCGCACTCATGTGCAGGCTGGGCTGCCGGATGGAGCTGCTGCAGTCCAGGGCTCTTGCAAAGGTCCCCACAGCTCTGTGGGGAAGATTGGGAAGTCAGAAAAGGAAAAGCAGACAGGAACAGGGTGAGGGGAAAGAGCACCCCCCCCCCCACACACACACACAGCTAGGACATGCAGAACTCAGCCACATCCACAACTCCACAGCCTTCTTCCCATGCATCCACCCTCACCGGGCCACCACCAGGAACTGGTCAATCTGCCGGTCTGTGAGGGGGTTGTCTGGGTCCCAGACCTTCATCTCCATTTTCTGCTGATTCCGATTGTCCAGTTCTCCTAAGGAGCAGGAAACGTTACCAGAAGGAGGGAAGCTAAGTGGTGTAGGGTGCTCATGCTATCACTCTACCTTCCTCTCCACATGAATAATGTCAATCAGCTGCTGTGACTCTCAGTATCTTCCCAACTACGCCATCTGCCTGACTGGCTTCCAGGGTCACATCCCAGCAAAGGCACAACATGTAGCCCTACAGACCTCCCTGAAAGACAGGACATGCCAGCTACACTGACTATGTCTGGAGGGGTGCCCTGGGCAGCCACACAACCTGTGCTATTGCTTTTTTGGGGGGCGGAATCAGGGATTGAACTCAGACCCTTGCACTTGCCAGGTAAGCGCTTATTCCAATGAGCTATCTCCCTGCTCCCCACCTTTTTTTGGCAGAACCAGGAATTGAACTCAGACCCTTGTGCTTGCCAGGGAAGCACTTCTTCTACTGAGCTATCTCCCTGGCCCCCTGTCCTATTGCTTACCCTCTGCCAGGCGATCAGGGATCTCAGCTTGGTATTTGCAACCAACTCTAATCTCCCCTTGGTCAGCTAGCAGCGTCTTCTGCACAGGGTCAAACACCAGCGAGTAAAAAAAGCAGTCCTGGAGGAAAACGGGGTGAGCAACAAGGCAAGAATAAGGCATGCAGATGTAGGGCTCTACTCAATGCTCTCAAAGGGGACAATCTACAGACACAAGCTTCTTGGCACCCTGCTATCCTCCCCAGCATCTCCTCACCTCCTTTTCCAGGTACTGGCTCAAGATATCTGTTTCATTGAGGAGGGTGACACTGCACTTGCCCCTGCAGGAGATAGTGAGGAGCCTGGGTAAGTCCTCCACCAACCTCACCCACCAGGTATCCTGACCTGAGGTGTCCCCTACCTTATGTGGGTGGCTGGTAAGGACTCAAACTGCCGGGACAGAAAAAGCTCCCGGTGCTTCAGCTGATGCCTTTGCTGCTCTGACACTCCTGGCTGCTTTGACTCCTCCTCAAACTCCCCTACATCAGAAAGGAAAAGTCCAAGTCAGAAGCTAACTGGGACAAAAAGGCAGTCTGGAGTAGGGTATGGTGGTAGCTGAGGCAAGGGAGTTGCTAGGATTCAAAGCAAGCCTGAACTACACCACAAGAACTTGTCTTCCAAAAGAAAGAAAGAAAAAAGGCAATTTGGGCAATAATCCAGAGAAAATACTTTTTCTCCAAGCCATTTTCAGGACTAGGTATTAATCCTAGGGCCATAGCACTGACCTACAACCCCAATCCTGTTGTTATTGAAACAGAATCTCTTTAGCTTTTCTAGTTCCTTGGCTGAGTGAGACTATCATCCTGCCTCCATCACCTGCTGAGACCCCAGGTGCGGGCCACCACACTGGTTGGTTGCTCACTTCACCCAAGCACTTGCTGTTGTTCTGCAAACCTCCCCTTTCACCTCACAATCACTAGAGCTCTTGCGAAGAATTGTGAGTACCAAGTGCACCAAGAAATGCACCCCGACCCAGGGATGCAGACCCTATACCACACCAGGCCCAGCAGCTTCTGCACACCTGGCTCTTCCTTGCCGAACCACCCAAAGCCCTGGGAAGCAAGAAGATCGCCGAGGGTAGTGGTTACCAGTTCCTCTTTCTGCACTTCAGAAGACTCTTTGCTCCAAACCAACACATGTAGTCCTAACCACCCCTCCCCTCCCACTTGGCTAATAATAGTTTGTGGGGCTTTCAAGGACAGCACCACTCAAGCCAGTGCCAACACCTTCCTGCCCAGGAGGTGCTTCACTCTGAAACCCTATAGCAAAGGGTTAACCTGGCGGAGAGCTACCCCCACCCCGCCCAGTCCTGTGGGGGCAGGGTAAGAGCAAGGCTCATTAGTACATTGTTCCAACCTCAGAGAAGGGGAGGAGAGTTCACTCAACCACCCCAGCCTTCCTCTAGTCTGTGCTCCGGAAACCCTAGGCTAAAGCAAGGGGCCACACCCCCCACATTCCCTCTGATTGGACAACGCTAAGGTCAGCCCCTGCCAAATGGGGCTGGAAACCCCAAAGGGACAGGGCTCTATCTGGGTAAGTCCAGTTCATTAACTCCTTCTTGACCAAACCAGCCTAAAAAGATTTGAAAGCAAGAGGAAAAACAAAACAGTAAAGAATAAGAACTAATTAAAACTAAAGCAAAAATTTTAAAGAGAGGATTAGAGCTTAAAAAGAAAATAGATGCACATGACGGCTCATGTCTGTTATCCCAGCATTCAAAGAGGCTGAAGCAGGAGGATCACTGAAAGTTCAAGGCCAGCCTGGGTACACTGTGAACTGAAGACCAGCCTAAAACACATAGGAAAATGCTGTCTCAAAAGAACAATAAAAAATTAAACAAAAGAAAACGGTATAATACAAAATGGAATGGAGAAAAAAATTGAGATTAAAAAAAAAACTTTCCTGCCATCTTTCAACTCCCAGAGGTCTTTTCAATGTATTCCCATCTCCTACACAAAACAATACTGTTCCCTCAAGCGCAGTTCCCATAGTACAACCTTCCTCCTCAGCTTGACCTTCTCACTACCTTGTCCCAATCCCCCCAAAACTGTCCTGCTTCTCTAAAGCTCTTCTTCATCCCCCTACCTAAATTCCCTCCCTAAATCCATTCCTTCCAGGTGAGCGTGGTGGCACATGCCTGTAATCCTAGCACCCTGAGAGGCTGAGGTAGGAGGATCGCCAAAAGTTCCACCACAAGTTCAAGGACAGTCTGAGGTATACAGCAATACCTTGCCTCAAAACAAAAAATAATAATAAATAAAACCATCCTTCTCACTCTCTCACACACACCACAAAAAACTGGCTGTCCTTATCGTCTCACCGCCCTGCTTCCAATTCCAACATGTGAAGACAGGCCTCCACCCCCAAACTCTCGTCTCTGCCCTGGTTGGGCACACCACCAGGGCAACACCTGCAGGAGCAAGTCCAGGCCCAGACCGTGGGCAAGGGGAGAACAGGGACGAAGATACTCACTGGCATTACTATCAGCCAGGCTATTGAGACTGCTAGAAATGTCTCTTCTCCGGAAAAGACAGACCACCTTTGCTTCCACGTTTCCATTTGCAGTCTAAGGGCGAACACGGCAGAGAGTAAGTGGAAATACAGAGACTTAACAAGTCAATCCGCATATAAAGCGCGAGAGCACAAGAGACCCAGTTAAGACGTAGGTTCCAGGACAGACTTCCAAGCCCTTTTCGTTCACCCCAGGAGACAGAGTTCCCACTAGGCTCGCCGACCCGAAGCCGCTCCGAGACGCCAGAAATGAATGGCTATGAATGGGGATGGCAAACAAGGCTCTGCCTTTCATCTGGGCGGAGACCCCAAGAAAGGCACCCGCGCTGGGGAGCGGGGACCCGCCAGCCCACCTTGTTGAGCTCCTCGATCCGTCGCACCAGGTACGGGTTGCTGGAGGAGTTCTCGAAGTAGACGTAATCTGCGGTTGCAGGTCGAGAGTCAGGGCCCGGCAAGCGGGCCCCCGAGAACGCAGGGCCGGGTGCAAGCCCAGAAAGTGCGGAATGCTCAGCCCCGGACCCGCATTCTGGGCGGCTTCGGGAAAGAAGACCCGGCCCCGAGCCCGCCGTGCCCCGCTTCCCGCTCCGCGCCCGACCCACGCGGCCCCCGGCCTGCAACTTACCCCCCACCCGGTACATGTTAGCCGCCATGGCTGCCGCCGCACAAAAGGCTCCGGGTCCGGGGTGCGTTCGCCGTCTCTGCGCCTCAGCCGTAGCGGTTCATCACGACCAGCTGCGCGGCCGCCCGCCCGCCCGTTGCCTCGGCTCCTTCCGGGACGCGCGCGCTTCCGCGCACCGGGGCCGCCCGCACCCGCGCCCGCGCGCGCCGCGACGTGAGCCTACGCCGGGGCTGCGGGGAATCGCCAGCGGCCTCCGGCTCACCGCCTTCCGGGCGCCCAGTCGGTCGGAGAACAAGGCCCGCCGCTCGACTCGGCTCGGCCCCTTCCGGAACGGGCTCGGCTTCTTCCGGCCCTTTCCGCCACGGCCAGGCCCTCCCCGGGGCGGGCTCGGCTTCTTCCGGCCCTTTCCGCCGCAGTTTGGGGTCCTCCTCCCGAGCAGTACGGCGCGCGCCCTACAGTCGGCGTGGCTGGGCTACTGGACGTCTACGGCGCCCCCTTACCCCTGTCCCCCGGTCGCGAGGCGCCCAGCCGCTCCCCACGAAGGCACCGGGAAGCGACTTTGATCTATTTATTGCCCCTCAGCAGGCAGCAGGTTAGGCAGGGTCCAAGTGCGTGGCGCCCCAGGAATGTTAAACAGGGAAGCAGGGCCGATCCAGTCACACGTCCAGGGAAGAGGCCGGGGACAGGGAGGGCGTCCGAGAAGGTGTGGCAGTCCCTGTGCCCAGCACGCGCCACTGGAAGATGCTGGCATCCTTGCCGCCCAGCGAGACGAGGTACGCATCGTCGTGGGTGAAGCGGACACTTGTCACGTGGCTGCCGTGGCCTGCGAACACGCGGCTGGGCGCCTGGACCGAGGATGCAGGGTGTAGCCTGGGTCCCGGGTGCGCTGGACCGAGCCCAGATTGCCCGACCCCGCCCCGCTCCAGCAGCTGACCTTGGCGCGCGCACACGGGTACTGGAAGAGGTGCACTTTGCAGAAGTCATCTGCCACAGCCACCACACGTTCGTTGTGGGAGCGGCACAGGGAGTTGATGTCAGTCCCGTCTGAGCCGTCGGGCCACACACCTGCACCGCGGTGACAAGTCAGGCTAGCTCGCTGTCCTGCAACCCCGCCCATCGGCCCTGTTTCTGTCCGTGTCCCACTCACCATACACGTGGAAGCCCAGCACACAGGTGTAGGTTGCCCACTCGCGGTCGCGGCTCTCATAACGATTCCTCAGCAGCCTGCAGCCCCCGACCACGTCCCCTGGATACAGGGGTCCGCTGCTCAGCAGTCAATCCCATGGCCCCCACGCGGTGACAGTCAGGCCCAGCCCGTGTGTCTCCCTCCCTGGAACCTAGGCTTCTCCCCTCCCCTGGTGGACGCTGCCCCTCTACTTGACAGGCAGGCAGGCTCCAGGCCATCCTTAGCTGGCCCTCACTAGAAGGAAGCAGGGTGTGACCTGTGTGCTGTTTCCCACACACAACTTCCTCCTGTGTACACCCATTCCAGCTCCACCTAACACATTACCACCAGTGCATCTGATGTCCCCTCCACTTGGAGTTCCCCAAGTACCCTCATCCATCCCTGGGCCAGGTGCCCCTCAGATAAAGCCCACCCCTGTCGCTCACAGTAAAGAATCTCATAGTCTCCAGAGTTTGACATGATGAAGTTGCTGTCCTTGGACCAATCAAGGTGAGTTATGAAACTGGAGTGACCCTGGAGACATGGGACAAAGTTTTACAGATGGAGACTCAGAAGTGGGGTGCAGAGAAGAGACCCATGACAAGGTGAATGTGTGCACTGCAGATGTGGACTAATAAACATTGAGATTGTTCTAACTATGTCTAAATAAAAAAGCTTCAACACATAGCCACCATTTCCCATCCACCCCCAGAACATCAGGCCCTGGTGGGGGGGAGCACTATCACAGACCCAACCAAAACCCAGGCCTCCTCACCACACAGCGGCCAAAGCGGCTGGATTTGGCACCATCACTGGAAACACTGTAGATGTAGATTGTGTTGTCATGGGAGCCGATGGCCAGGTACAGGCCGTCTGCAGAGATAGTCTCTCAGAGAGGGAAGGGCCCAGCAGAAATCTGAGTCCAGGGTGGGGGTGGCTCCCACCTGGGCTGTACCGGACAACTGAGAGCTGCTCATTGCCATCGGTGACATCAGACACGATCTCCCTGGTCTCTGTGTCCAGAACCAACCACCTGGCAGGGAGAGGAGAGCCCCCAGGCAGGGGTGGAGAATGGCAAGCTAGAGCACATCTGGCTGTGATGCCAGAATTCTGGGAGGCTGAGGCAGGAGGTAGCAAGTTTGAGCCCACCAACCTGGGCAAATTAGCAAGACTGTCTCTAAATTTAGAAAGGAAACCAGGGCCAGGTAGTACACACCTGTAATTGCAGTACTTAGGTGTCTGAGGCAATAGCATCATTACTAATCTGAGACTAGCTCATGCTATTATAAGTTCAATCTCAAAAAAAAAAGACATGGATGGGGGGGTGGAGGCTAGCTCAGTGCAAAACTGAGATTCAAGCTCAAGTATTGAAAAAAAAAAAAAGGTTGTCAGGTAGGAAGAGGTCACGTTTTCAGGCTGGGAAATGAGCAAATCAAGGTGAGGGGCTTCTAGCCTCTGGAACCATGGGGGCAAAAGCAGAAAACAGACTGGGTCTGTGCAGAGCTCAGCATGTGACCTTTGGCTCCCTGCAGCTGCACTTCCCACCCAGCCACCTCTGCTTCCCTTAGAGACTGGGAAGGAGTATATGATGGCAGCCACATAACATGGAGGAGCCCTCCCCAGCATGCCTGTGTCCCAGAGAGCCCTGTGCCCTCACCTGCCTGTGTTCAGTCCCACAGCCACGACCGCCCCGCTCGGATGGAAGTCAGCACAGAGACCAGTCTCCTGACAGGAGAGGAGGGTTAGGAGGTGTGTGTGGGGGGGGGGGGTCTCTGGAGAAGGTAGGTCTCTAACCCTTCAGAGCCAGGTGGGTCCCTAAGCTTAAATTCCTGCCAGTGGGAAGCCTCATCATCCCTGTGGCTGATGAGGCTAAGCAGCCAGGGAGGGAGGAGGGGCACTGAGGACAGTACCTTTAAGTCCAGGCTCCAGGCCAGCGCATGCCCCTCTCCATCCCACAAGCAGAGCTGCCGGTCATGGCCACAGGTGAGGAAACAGTTCTGGGCGGGGTGGGTGCACAGCCCCCAGAGCTCATCTGTGTGGCCCTGCAGTGGAGCAGAGCACCTGTCACCACTGCCTTCTTGGCACCCCTGCCCCCAATGCTGACACCAACCTGAATAACCGGCGAGAAGCCCTGGGCCAGGTCTCCTCTCAACAGTGCATTCTTTGTGGTTCCCACCAGAAGCTCAGAGCCCAGCCCCTCTGCAATGGCCCGCACAGCGCCAAAATGCTCCGGGATCTGCAGGTGGAAACAGGTATCCAGAGCCAGCCTGGGGCCGCCCCTCCCCTCCTGGACCCAGACCTGCCCTCACCTCTGCCTCCTGGAGGACCACCAACCCTGGACCCCATTGCACCAGCCGGCGGTCGCGGCCGCCACCACTCAGCACTGTCCCATCCCGCCGGAGGCACAAGGCAAAGATGGAGCCTTCGTGAGCACGAGCTTGGGCCACAATCCCATATGTCTCTGTGGACAAAGCCCCAGGAGTCATGATCTCAGGGAACATGGGATTGGCATCATAAGAGTAGAAAACAATGCAAAACTTAGCTATGCTACCTCTTCAGGATGCCATCCCTTGTCATCACCCCCTATGCAGCTGTGCTCCCCATCTTACAGAGGGGAGAGTGGAGGCCCAGAAGTCAAGGTGCAGAAGGCCATGGACCAAGCTTTCTTTCCCTCAATAAATATATTCTGCTCATAACCTCCGTTTGTTCCTAAAATTAACTTACAAATAGTATCAGTGGACAGAGATATGAGTTTGCTTTTCTTTCATAAATTCCCACCTAAGCGAGTTCCCATGTCTTTTCCACCACCTTAGACCCACCTCACCATATGGTTTTCCTCTATAAAAGTCCCTGAAAGAGACAGCTTCCTGGGGAACTACCCACTCGAGCCCCCCTCCTTTCCCTCTCTTGGACAGCTTTCTTTCCCTCAATATATTCTGCTCATAAAAAAAAAAAAAAAAAAAGAGGGCCATGGACAGTATCAAACTGAGCTCTGACCAGCTCTCCTCCCTTTGCCTCTTCTAGCTCTGCCTCCCAACACAAACTCCAAGGTGAAAAGACAGCCCCTTCCCTATCCCTCATATCTCCTCCAGGGGCAGCTGTCCTGCCCATCAGAGGCCCACACACCTTTGGCCCCGCCCCTGCCTGGCATTCTGGAATCAGAGAGGCTCCGGCCCCAGGTGAGAATATTCCCCTCCGAGTCCCCGGTGAGGATGTCCCCATCAGGGAGAAAGACAAAGCAGGGAATGAACTTGGGTTTCTTGTATTTCTGGGGAGTGGAGCAGAGGTCAAAGTTAAGGACAATGCCAAGGAGTCACAGGACAATCTGGGGCTTGGGGCATCAGAACTGCGGAACCTGGACCCTATGCCTCACCCCAAAGACACCCTGCTTCCGTGCCAGGACACCATTCCCAGGAGCCCCTGTCCCACCACTCCAGTTCCAGAAGTGAACGTGAGATTTCCCACTGGTGACGATGCAGCTGCTGTCACGAGGGCTAAATCCCACAGCCAGGACTGAGTCATTTGTGCTCTGAGGGGAAGACAGGATTCAATCATCACAGCCTAAACCTGCATCGTCCCTCCAAGGGCACCCCGACAACTGTGCATTGGAAACCCAGCACAGCCCCACTTCCCAGATGAGGGGAGCAAAATGGAGAGGGGTCTGCTGGCCCAGTGAGAAATGTAAGTGATGCCAAGTGTCCACACCTTGATCTCTGCTAGCTTGGTCCCTCGGCCACAGTCCCACACAGACAGCATGTGCTCGTTGGAGTCATCCACTACACAGAGAAAGGCTCCCTGGTCCTAGGGACACAGGGAGGACCAGTGAGTGCACCAGAGGCAGGGTTCACAAGCACCGGGCAAGGGGCACATGCATGATGTGCCCCATTCTCTGGGAGAATGGTCTGCAGCTCAGGAAGGCTGGAAGTGGGGGTTCTGGGGCCCTGGATAGCTTACTGCTACAGAAAAGGCCAAGGCGCCCACGCCACGCTCAAAGGCACCCAGTCCAAGCTCCTGCAACTTAAGCAGTGTCTCTGAGTCCCAGATGTGGACCACTGGCTGCAGGGGCTGTGGAAGAGGACAGGGTCACAGCAGAGGGGAATCAGGTTCTATGCCCACCTACCTCCAGGTTCCAGCTTTTGCCTTACCTTGCCATCCTTGTCCACACCAGCTGTCTGTCCTGAGGCCACCCGAATACCGTCAGGGTGGACAGCAAGGCTAGATAGGAAAGGACACACTAGGGAGGGTGAACTCCCTGACACCACCCAAGTCACCACGTCCAGCCCCTCTCCCTGCCAAGCCAGTCTCCACCAGGCCCTCACCATCGGACACAGTCTGTGTGTCCCCGGTAGTGTCTCTGGCCCCCGCCTCCAGGCCCCCCAGGACCGCCCCCAGGCCGGTACAGCACGACCACGCAGGCAATGAAGTATACCACTTCCCCAGAGCGTAGCACAAACAGGTTGGAGCGGGAGTCTCGGCCCCGGTACCCATATCTAGGTAGGGACCACGTCAAGGAAAGTGGCCTGGAAGGAGAAGGAGCACAGGGACACAGGGACACTGCAGAGCAGGGGCAGGAGACTTAGAGCTCTCAGCCTCTCAAGCCCAGCAGCCAACTTGGGGAGGGCTTCCTGAAATCCGGGTAGGATACACCCAGTCGAGGTTGAGGGTCGTAGTGGGGAGGCCACTAGGCAGCTCCTCCAGGCTGCGGATGCCAGATGGGATGTACATGGTGATGGGGCGGCCTCGGAGGAACATCTTTACTGAGATGCCTTCTGTAAGAGGAGGGGGTGTCACCACCCCATGCTTCCACAAAAGAGAAAAAGACCTGGGCCATCCGCAGGCCACACACATACCCAGATTGTAGTTGCTCCTCCGAGACCCGGGGCCCCCAGGGCTGGAGGGGGGATCTCTGCCCCCACGGCTGCAGGGGGGAAAGAAGTGTAAGGACCAGGGACCATGGGAGGGCCCAAGAAAGGAAGTTCCTCTGGAGACTCATAACTTAACGGGACTCTTGTCTCAAAAATAAGTCAAAAGGACTTGGGTTGCAGCTCAGTGCAAAGGCCTACAGATCGTACCCAAAAACTTTAAAAAAAAAGTTTAAGGGCTGGGGTTGTATTTTAGGGATAAAGCATTCTAGCACGTGAGAGCCCTGGGTTCAAGCTCAGCATCACAAAAAAAGAAGAAGGACAAGCCCAGGCCACACAGCCTTTAGGAACGTTAGCACCAGGGCCTCCCACCTGCTCTCTTCACTTCCCCATGAGACAGGGGCAGCCGTATCTGTCCATTTTCCCAGAGGTCACTGGTGATGAGGTGACATCTGACATCCTTCAGCAGAAGCCTGGGAAAGACCTGAGGCATTGTCCTGCCTCCCAGTGTCCTCTGTCCCCAGCAGCAAGTGCACAGGGACATGGTGGTATGGGGAGGGCACCTACTCAGACCACTAGAGCTTCATGAAAAGCATGGAAGCCCCTCAGGAGGTAGTTGTGACTCCCTGAGGTTCTGGCTAGCACTGTTGGGTGACAAAAAGAGACCTCCTAAGGGGAACAGGTAGACCTCCCCACCTCTCTGTGCTCCCCAAGCGCAGCAACAAGTTGGCAGAGGACGCAGCCTTGCGCGACAGTTTCTGGCGAGGCCGCTCCGACGGGGAGGATGAGGACGAATTTCTCCGGGGCCTGGCAAGGCAAACAAGTAGGTGGTGGTCTGGTCGACAGGTACAGCCCAACACACCCAGGTGGCCCAGGTCACCTACGTGTCCAGGCGTGCCGAGGGTTGCCCTGGTCTGAGCACCCCGGGGGGTCCCGGCGACCCAGCCCCGCTGCTGTAGCTGCCGCCTTCAGAGAGCGCCCCACAAGAGACCTCACCACCTGCCCGCAGACCCGGGGGACCGTTGCTCAGGCTCAGAGGACCGGGGCCCGGCGTAGAGTCCTCCTGTGGCTCTGTCTGGGTGCCTCGGCTCACCAGGGCTGGGCTGCAGGGGGGCGGTAGGCCAGGGGGAGCCAAAGAGCTGCGAGACAGCAAACGGGAAGGAGGCGTGGTGTGCGCCTGCCCATCCCGTGTCTGCTCCTGCCTGTTCCTGTCCCCTGCCGGCCCTGGCCCCTTACCTGGCCTTGTCCCCACCGGCCCCCGTACCTGTCCCCGTCCCCATCCCTGTCCCCGTCCCTGTCTGGGGTCCGCATCCTCAACAAGCGCAGCGCCTCGGCCAGAGCAGCCTTCACGAGCTCCATCTCCTCCTCCTGCGCCTGCAGCCGTCGGCTCAACGCCCGCAGGGCCTCAGGGGCGGTGCCCGCACCTGGCACAGGCAAGACCGCGGGCCGTGAGCGCGGACAGCACCCGGGGGGACGGGACGGGACGGGCAGAGGCGCTACCGGCGGCGCGGTCCACAGAGACCCAAGCCTGGGGGACAGCGGGAGGAGCCGGGGCACAGGGATGGGGACAGCTGCCCGCCGAACTCACCCGGCCCCGCAGCCCCGTCCATGTGGCCCACAGCTCGTGGCGGCGGCGTCTACACCGCCACTGACTCGGCCTTTCGCGTCCCCATGCGGGCTCGGGGCACTGTGGGTGTCGGGCTCGCGGCGCGCAAACAGCCGGACGCCGGCGCAGGAAGCGCGGGCGGCGCAGCCCCTCCCCGTCCGCCCAGGTCTCCGCCCCGTGGTAGCTTGGGACCCCACTTCCGCGAGGCAGGGCTGGCTGTATGCACGGAAAGGGGCGGGGCTGTTTTCATCAAAAAACTGCGGCGCGGTCCCCAAGCGGACGGGAAGTGCCCCCATGGGGGAGTCTAGGCTGTCCCCAAGTTGGGGGAGCTGTTCCCGTGGGGATGTTCAGGCTGTTCCCATGGTGGGGGAGTGGTCTCTGGGATCGGGCAGGTGAAGCACTTCTCCACAATTGTCAGTGGAGGGAGGGACCCAGGGTGGCAGGGCGCTTGCCCAGGGTATTGGGGTCAGAGCCGCATTAGCCCGCTGGAGCCGAGCCGAGCTGACTCAGCCCTGCCCGTCCCTGTCCCATTCCGTCTGCTTGTCCCGATGGCGCCCGTGCTGGCCCTGCCGCTGCCTCGCGGGGCCCGCGTGCGCTTGGCACAGGGGCTCTGGCTGTTGTCTTGGCTGCTGGCACTTGCAGGCAGCCTGGTGCTGCTGAGCGCCGCGCACCTCCTGACACAACTGCGCACCTTGGGCGCCTTCCTGACTCCGAGCTGCTCCTTCCCAGCACTGCCCCGGACTGCACTGCTGGCAGGTGCCACAGCGCTGGGAACGGGGTTCGGGGGTGCAGGCGCCAGCCGAGCTAGCCTGGACACCACGCGCTATTCGGCCTGGCGCGCCGCACTTGGCCCACTGCTACTGGTGGGTGCACTGGGTGGTGGGGGACTGCTGGGGGCCACCCTGGGGTTGGCCTTGGCACTGCCTGCAGGCCTGGACACAGGGCTGCAGGAAGGCCTGGGGTCGGCCCTAGTCCACTACAAGGACACAGAGGTGCCTGGGCACTGCCACGCTAAGCGCCTGATGGACGAGCTGCAGCTCAGGCACAGATGCTGTGGAAGGCATGGCTACAAGGACTGGTTTGGGGTCCAATGGGTGAGCAGCCGCTATCTTGACCCCAGCGACCAGGACGTGGCTGAGTGAGTGACTTATGCCCCCCCACCTCCTGAAGCCCCCTCCTCACCCAAATGGGCAGTGGCTGAAGCCACCTGAGCTATAGACCTGCCAGGGTCACTGCAACCCTGGGATGCAGGCAGACAGTGGGCTGCCTAGCTGCAGGGGGCAGTGCAGATTAGACCCCACATGGCACTCAGTACCCCAGCCCCAAAACACACCACCACCTTTTCCTCCACACTATAGATGCCCAACACCCTGTCTGTTCTCCCTGCAGCCGTATCCAGAGCAATGTGGAAGGCCTCTACTTGACTGATGGTGTCCCCTTCTCTTGCTGCAATCCTCACTCCCCTAGGCCCTGCCTGCAGAGCCATCTCTCTGATCCCTATGCCCACCCACTCTTTGATCCTCGGCAGCCCAACCTAAACCTCTGGCCTCAGGGGTGCCATGAGGTGCTGCTGCATCATCTTCAGGGCCTGGCAGGCACCTTGGGCAGTGTGCTGGTGGTCACCTTCCTGATGCAGGTGAGGAACACTGGGCTGCTTTACCCTGCACCTCCACCTACAGCCCCATCCCACACTTCCCCTTCTCCCCACAGGTGCTAGTGCTGCTTGGCCTTCGGTACCTGCAGACAGCGCTGGAGGGGCTTGGTGGGGTCACAGATGGGGAGGGGGACACCCAGGGCTACCTCCTCCCTGGAGGACTCAAGGACATGCTAAAGACAGCCTGGCTGAAGGGAGGCGGTGCTCACAGGCCAGCACCTGCTGAGGCACCCCCAGAAAAGGCCCCTGCCCAGGAGGACCTGCCAGAATCCTAGGATCCAGGACAGTGGGAAGCTGAAGCAGAGTCATAGATGAGGAGCTTAGCTCCTTGCTGAGAAGGCCTGCATTAAAGAACAGTCCACAAGCTAGACAGTCAGAATAGGTGTCCTCATCCACCTCTGGGATGGATAGGGAGGCACAGGGAGGACTGTACTGCTTCTGTACAGATGCCACAATAAAACTTTGGGAGAGAAGCCACCGTCACGATGTGTCTCTTCATGGGAATGGGCCCTGAGGGGTCTGTGCCCAGGGGGAAGCCAGGCTACCAGCTCCTACCAACCTCAGCCTGACAGTAAGCAGGAGGGCTGTGTCACACAAGACATCCAGGCAGGGTATTTATTCTGGAGGCAGGAGGGATTTCACATGCTCAGGTGAGAAGGGCCCTACCCAGTTCTCCCAGCCCCCACACGCCAACCCCAATAACTTACTCATCCCCCCAATCTGTCCCTTGCTGACCACCTGTTCCCCAGCCTGTGGGCATGGCTGCATGGCAGGTCTCCAAGGAGGAGGGGCCACTGAGCCACACCTTGGTGAGGGGTCAAGCCTGGGAGCCCCATGAAGTGTGCACAAAATACCGCCGGAAGTCAAGTGAGGCCATCACACCTCCACAGCCCAGTCAGAGCCCTGGCCCTGCCGCTGCAGCTGCTCCTCCTGCTTCATCTTGGGCTTCTCGGTCCGTGTGTGCCACACCAACACCTGGCAGAGGATTTGTGGTGGGGCCAGGCCAGGGTGCAGCCCTCTACACTCAGTGCTGGCCACAAAGTGGTTAAGCCTGGAGATGGAGAAAACTGGTGCCTCTGCCCTCTGCCCTTCCTGCCCCACAGTTCCCATGGTGACAGGACCCCCCCATCATGTCCTTCAACAGAACAAGCGAAGTGGACAAGGTCTGAGATTCCCCCTGCACAGACACCCAGTCCAGTCCCAGGGCCACCCCACGTCCCCAGCACCTGCCCACCCCTGCCTCCCCTACCCGGGTACAGTTGGCAGCCCGTGGCTCCAGGTCCTTGGGGTCCACGAGACGACTCAGGAGGCTACTCTCCAGGTGGCCCCGGGGGGCAGCAGCATCAAACTGTGCATCAGGTTTGGCCAGCAGGAGGGGCAGGGCAACTGCAAACCCCGCCATGTCCACAGGGAAGGGCCTGGTGGGCTCCCACGCTGTGTGGAACCCCACCACCCGGCCATCCTGCACCCGAGGACCCTCGAAACGCAGGCCCCCTACCAGCCCCACTGGCCACACTGAGACACCCCGGGTCCATCGCATCTGCCAGAGATCAAGAGAGGAGACAGGGTGGCCCCAGGAAGGAGGAACAGAAGAGCCACCCAGCATGTCCCCCCCTCACCCTGCAGCCACAGTGCTGCTGCAGACCCTTCCTCCAACCCCCACAGCCCTCACCTCCTCAAAGAGAGTCCTGCTGTAGGTGTTGTCATCATCAGCAAAGTACACCACACCCGGGGAACCTGGGGACGGCGGGTCCTTCTCCCCACCAACAGCGCCCCCTTGGCCGCGAAGCCAGGCCAGGGCCCTGTTCCGTTGTTCCACACCCCTGGGCCGCACCCAGCCAGGCTCACCCTCCCGGAGCCTCTGGGCCTTGGGTGTAAGGACTGCAAGGTGGGTGAACAGTAGCCCGGAGGCAGCCAACAGCCCTGAGACCAGTGGGGTGGGGCCCTCAGCATCCTCCACCAGCAGCCAGTGCAGCCGGGGCACCAGGCTCAGGGTCTGCGACAGTCGCACCAGCTCGGCCTTTTGCACCAGCCTGTGGGACAGGCAGGAGGGCACAATGCAGCCCAGCTCTGCTTGGGCTCCCTCTCCAGGCCTACACACACCTGCTGACCCTCAGCCACCCTGCTCCTCCACCCTGAGGCTCTGGTAGGTGGGGACAGGGCTATAAATTAAGGGGGGGTTTAGACAGATTGGGGTTATTTTTGATTTTTTAGTTTTTGAGACAGGGTCATGCCATGTAGTTCAGGCACATAGTGACCAGCAATTCACAGCAATCCTCCTGCCTTAGTCTCCCAAGTGCTGGGATGACAAACATGCACCCCTATGCCTGGCCCAGATTTTGGTTTGAGTCCCAGATTTGGCAGTATCAGGTGGTACACTATGGGAAAATGTCTTTGTACTTCAAGCCTATCCAACTGTAAAATAAGAAGAACCATACTTTTTTGGTACCAGGACTTGAACTCAGGACCTCACACTTGCAGGGCAGGTGCTGCACAACTAAGCTAAATCCCCACCTCACCTCCTTTTTGTCTTTTTGAGAGAGGGTCTGGTGATGCAGTTCAGGCTACCCTTGAACTCAATTTGTAACCCAGGCTGGTCTCAAATTTGCAGTGATCCCTCAGCATGCACCACATCCAGCAGAAATATCCATACTTGATGACAATGCTTTTTTAAAAAATAGGGATCAAGGGCCGGGGAGATGGCTCAGTGGAATAAGCATTTCCCAGGCAAGCGCAAGGGCCTGAGTTCAATCCCCGGTTCCTCAAAAAAAAAAAAAAAAAAAAAAAAAAAAAAAAAAAAAAAAAAAAAAAAAAAAAAAAAAAAAAAAAAAAAAAAAAAAAAAAAAGGGGATCAGGGAGATAGCTCAGTGGAATAAGTGCTTGCCTGGCTAGCACAAGGTTCTGAATTCGATCCCTGGTACCACCAAAAAATAAAAAATAAAGTGTGGTGATATAACTCAGTGGGAAGCACCCACCCGGCAAGCACAAGGTCCTGAGTTTGATTCCCAGCCCTAAAATAATAATAACAATAACAATAATATTATTATAGGTAAAGAAAAGCCTTGTTCATGATAGCAAACTCTCTACTTCAGTAGGATTTTTGACAAATCCCAAAAACAGTAGTTTATTGGCAAGCTCAGAACTTCTTTGGGTGAAACTTTAAAATATTGGGTTCATCTATCTCATTGTTTGGCATGCTGTAGTTTAATAAGCCCAACACCCCCTAAATTCATCCTCAACCACAACTTCGGGGTGGATGCAGTCCTCCTGGGTGCCGAGCACCCATACCTGGCATAGGTGGGGGTAATGACGTAGATGGTCGGCAGGGCCTCAGGTTCAGGGGGCTGGGCAGGGATGGCAGGCGGGCGACGGAGGTCAGCCTGCAGCTGGGAAATCTTCAGATCCTTCTGCCGGAGCTGCTCGACCGCTGCTCGCAGAGTAGGAAGGCAGTCGCAGGGCTGGCCTGGTCCCAAGAAGCAGTGACAGGGAAAAGAATGGGGGCAGAGAACCCCAGACCGTTCACAACCCAAAGGTTTAACTCAAGCATATGCAGGCTCCCCCTGCCCTTCTCTCTCAGCTCTAGGTCTATCTGCACCTCAACAGTAACCTCTCTCCACCTTTAATGCATCACATCGCTTTTTTTCCCTCTCTCCCTCCCCCCAAAACTGGGGATGGGACGCGGAGCTTCCTCGCACACGCTAGGTCGGAACCGCGTTGCACCCCTCCCCTCTAAGTGAACCGATTTTATCCATCCTGCCCCACTCTCGATCCTCCCTTCGGCGCTCGACTCCTAAGTCACACGTGTGCATGTTACCCTGGGGAACACTGCACAGGAGCTCCTATCACCCGCTCCCGGGGATACGGCCCAGATGCTGGGGACACGGCAGAAACAAATCAGCCCACACTAGCGAGACCGAAGACAGCCCAAGAGGGCACGTGACAAGGTCACGGGAACCGGGCCGGGCCGCAGGAGGGGTCACGCGGCACAGAGGAGCGACCTGCCCGCCCCGCTCACCCAGCTGCACCAGCGCATAGAACAGGCCGGCGATCGACACCAGGAAGTAGACGAGAAAGACGTTCTTTAGCTTCAGCTTCATGGCCGCGCCGCCGGGGGCGCCCCACAGGAAGGGGCACCCGGGGAAGAGGGATCCCCGACTTCGACTGCAAGCCACGCCCCCGCTGCGCGCCCCCACACCGGCTCCCGGCAGCGGGGGCAGGCAGCGCCACCCGGCGCCCGCTTCCGGTCATCGGTACCCTCCCAGCGCCAGCTTCCGGTCTCCCCGCCTGCTTCCGGCACGGGCGGCTAACGTCATACTCGCGTGCGGGCGCGGGCCGGAAGAAGCCCGACGGAGCACGAGGGACACGCCTCGAGGCGTAACACTGAGCCCGGGCCACCTGGGGAGCAATTACCTCAGAGTGGGCCAAGCACCCAGCACCTGGGCTCCGCTCTGGTTCAAAAGGGGACTCTCGCACCTGCCTGCCCGCCCTCCCAGGCCTCGGCTGCAGTGCCGCGCAGTGGTAGAGGGGGTCCGTACCCAGCCCTGCAAAAGAGAAAACTGCTCGCCTCTGCAGCAGTGTACAAATTCTCGAACGATATAGGGATGGCCACTGCACAGGATAACACGTACATTTGTAAACGGTTCTATTTTTGTTGAAAAAAATCTATGGGATTATTACTTGGGCTTGTTTTTGAGATAGGGTAGCCTGGCTTTGAACTTGGAGCATCCTACTGCCTCAAGCCTCCTGAGTATTACAGGCATTACCTATAATGCCATTTTCCATTTTTTTAAAGATAGTCTTGCTACATAGCCCAGGCAGGCCTCGAATTCAGTTTCTGTCTTGGCGTTCTAAATGCTGGTGTTAGAAGTACAGACCACATTTTGTATTGTCCCTATTTCATAAATTGTCATGGGCCCGAGGCCAATTCTTTGTTTTTGAGACCCATCTGTCTAGTCCAAGCCGACTTCACAGTCCAGAGTGGCCTTGAACTTTTCAGCCTCCAGCCCTGACCATCAGGGGGCAATTTCCATGAGTGAACATCCAGCTCCACATCTCAGAACTTTTGTTTATTCTGTCTTTCCATCAAATCCTGGGATGAGCTGTTCAGGCAGCAGGCCACCTCTAACTGAAGAATTCCTTCCTAGCTAGGGATCTATATATACATCCCTCACTACAAGCCATCCATACCCTTCCTTAGAAGTTTCTTGTAAAATAGCCTATAAGACACCTGCTCAGAGTACAAAATAGAAGCTATTTCCTGGCACTCGCAATGTAAGGTTTTTTTTTTTCTTTTTTCTTTTTTTTTTTTTTTTTCGGAACCGGGGATTGAACTCAGGTCCTTGCGCTTGCCAGGGAAGTGCTTATTCCACTGAGCCATCTCCCCAGCCTTTTTTTTTTAACTTGATTCCTAATCATACTGTTTCAATACAAAAAATATAATCAATGTTCGTATCAGGGAAACCTTTGCCTTTTTCCTCAATTATTTCTCTATAGTTGGAATAGTCAAAATTCTTTCTGTAGCTTACATAGGCATATATATTACTCTGGTATGGTGGCATACTACTGTAATCCCAGCACTCTGGGAGGTTGAGGCAATGTATCCCAAATTCAAACCCAGTTTGGGTAATCTGACAAGACCCAATCTCAAAAAGACTGGGGATGTAGCTCAGGATGAAGGCTGAGTTCTTTCCACATGCTCTACCATAAAAATAAAATTTAAGACACAACTTCCTAGTACTAAATAACTTTTTCCTTCTCTGCCTTCCCAAAATAGTTTTGTTTGGAAGACAGGGTACCCTGTTGTCTGGGGTAGCAGAACTTCTGGGCTCAATCTTCTGCCTAGGCCTCCTGAGTAGCTCCAAATACAGGATGGCACCCAGCTCAACAATGGGATTTTCAAAAATAAATAAAATTTTTAAAATAGAATTTTCCAGGGTTGTAACTCAGTGATAGTGTTTGCCTAGTATGTATGAGGCCATGAGTTCGATTTCCAGAACCACCAAAAAACAAAACAAAACAAAAAAAGAAGTTAATTGGGAAATGGTGGCACACACCTGTAATCCCAGCCCTGGAAAGGTCAAGGCAGGATTGCTGCAAATTTGAGGCCAGCCTGAACTACTATATAGTAAGACCCTGTCTCATGTATGTATGTGCCTTGACTAAACAATCACCTCTGGTGTTCGAACATCTGACCTGAAAGCTATTTGCATCCACAGAGACTCAGTAAGCTCTGGTCCCCACTTACCAATCAGGCCTGCTAGATCCAGCTCTCTCAAGAACATGAGTGTTGTGTTGTGGAGCAAGCACAGGGAAGCTTGGTGTTAGCTCAGTTTAATATAGACTGGTTTGTGGTGAAGCCAGATGAAAAAATTCAAGGCCCTATGCCTTCTCGGCTGTCACTATGAGTCAGATTATGTATACTTTATCTCTTTATTATCTTATCAAAACCTGTCACAGCTGGGGCCAAGAGGTAAAAAATAATAATCCCCCACCCCACCCCATCTCCCCATTAGCCCTCCCAACCCCCACCAGGGCTTCAGGCCAAACCTGGCATACATGATCAGCTGTCTCTCCACCCTATATTCCCACAGCAATAAATACAGGTAACCGTGATTCTGTGAAACCACAACTGATTTCTCCACGTTGCACACCCCAAGGGGACCATAAAGGAAGAAGTTTAATGCCCATCCCTCTTAACTGAGAAATCGTGGAAACACCTTCCCCAGGGACAGGGAGGCAACACTACCCGGGAGAACTGCAGCAACTCCAGAGGGACAGATCAGGAGGGGGAAGGGATTTCTGCAGCGGCCACAGCCACCATCCTCACCTCCCTCACCAGCTGAGGGAGTCCCAGTGTATCTGTGGGGCATCAACCTAGTAGGGCAGAGCCAGGGAGAAGTAAATGGAAGGAGGGTAGTCAGGTAGGGAGGGAGGAGTCTTAAATCCACCCTCACCTTCTTCAAGGCATCAACACAGGCTCAAAAGGGTGGGGAAAGCAGGCCGAGGTCCAGGGTCCTCAGAGACACAGGCCATAGGGCAGAGGGCAAGGCTGGGAACTGACTAACAGTGGAACAGGGACGGCAGGTCACAGAGGAATTCGGAGTCCAGGGACAGCCCTCTCTTCAGGCGGATGTGAGGTGGCACCTAGTCTCAGGATAAGATGGGCCAGAATCCAAGGCAGAAGAGGTGACTCTCCACCACCACCTGGGTTATTGCAGGTGAATGCTCCAGTCAGAGGCCACGTTGACACCAGGTTTTCGCAGAACCAGCACCGAGGTCTCGGGGTCATGCTTGAAGGACAACTGGCTCTCGGGAGCTCCTGGAGTAGGCAAGAGGAACTGGTCACTGCAGGGACAGGCCACTTCCTTCCCTGAGGCTGGCACAGGCTCTGGCCTGCAGAGGAAACACACCTGGGGTCTGGAGTAACACAGCGGTAGGCTTCCCGGCGCCCATGATCACCACCCGCTCAATCCACACTGGTGTCTGAAAGCTGCCTCGGGGGTCTGCAGAGCTGGAGAGAAAGACATTGCACAGGAAGGGAAGGGGCTATAGCCAGGGCGAGCAACCAACCTGCTGCATGCTGGGAGCCAATACCTGGAGACCAGCGTGCTGCTGTTGAAGGAGAAGCGCCGCAGCACAAACTCCTGGCGTGTCTGGTAGTTGAATGTGTGTCCGTCATCCAGGAAGAGCTCGCCCTGGGCAGTACCCTGAGTAGAAGTGGGGGTACAATGAGCCAGGGATGGTGGCTCAGGTCCAGGGGTGACCAGATGCCACGAAGGCACTCACCTGGGCACTGAGAGCCACAAAGAGAGTGATGGGGTCATCCTTCATGCAGTCTGAGGAGCGCCGCACGCGCATCCAGCGGGGCACTATTGTCCCTCCTCGCTGGAACACGGGGATCTAGGCCAGAGCATCGCAAGGCTGAAGGCCCACGGCACTGCTGCCATCGCCCCCCTAGGGCCCACACAGGTCTTTGGCCATGGGCATACGCACATCCCACAGCAGCTGGAGAGCTACTCACACTGCTCAGAGTTACAGGAAGGTACAGGGTCTGTGGAGCACTGTGCCTCTGGTAGCTCTGAATGTCATACCATACCTGCAGGTGCCAACAGAGGAAGACACTGGTCACTACACAGGAGCCCACAGCCCATCTGCTTTCTCTGGCTTCCCCATCCTACCCAGCATGCCTTTCCACCACTCACCTCCCTGGGGCCAGGCAGATAGACCTGCACTCCACGGGCCCCGGCATCTGACACAGGGTGAACCAACAATGCGTCCCCTAAACAAACCAGAATCCACTCAAGCAGGGCAGGGCATGGCATGGTCCCAGGGCTCAAAGGGCTCAAAGGCCCCAAAGCCCAGCCCTCCTGCCAGCCTCCTCTCCTCACCTAGCAGGAACTGATCATCAATGCTGAAGGTGGTCACATCCTGAGGATACTGTACCCACAGGGGCCTAAGCAAAGGACAAGAGGATACTAGTCATCAAACAAAGAAAGCCAGTCCAATAGATGGTGACAGACATGCATGCAACATTGCTAGTATCTTTGATGTGCACATTGTCTCAGGGGTCAGCTTACATTCAGAGAACTTCAGACAGAAGATTGACCCATGCTCAGGTAAGAATGCCTGTCACTCAAGTCTGGGTAATCGAAAAGGCCCCAGAGCCACAGCCCTGGCACAAGCCTGTGTCACCCTGGAGCCAAACCTCTCACCACCGGCAATGCCCCATCCTAACCATGTCTACTTGCCAAGAAAGGCCTCCAGCCTCTAGTCCTCCTAATACCCTCAGGCTCCCTCAGCTCCACAGCGGTGTCCTACCAAGCCAAGGCTGGTGGAAGGAAGGACCTTCCCACCTATCCACAGCAGACACGGACTCTGCTCCAAGCCATCGCCTGCCTGCCACCATGCACAGGCAGCTCACCTTAGATGGCATCCATGGACACAGAACACCCTGAGGGCCCAACCTTCGTGGACACTGCTGCAGTGCTGAGCCCACCCATCAGACTCTCGTGCCTGGGCTCAAGCCCACGCTGATGCCACTCAGTGGGTGTCTGGAGCCAACTTGGGCAGGAAGGGTATGGGAGCTGAGCGTGTCCTTGCTACGATGCCTGCATGTGGGTTCTCATGACAGTACACTTGTGTACTGCAACACCCTTGCTGGTGACATATTCAGCACACACAGCAGCACCAGTGCTATGGACCCCCAGAAGACCTGGGTGGACAGCACTGGAGCAGCTCTACAACCTACCACCCTGCATTCCCCACCTGTGTGGCATCTGCAGAGAGCCTCATGAGTGAGGACTGATGTGGTCAGGCCTGCTATCCCTTGGGGGAAGAGCCAGAGGCACAGGTGAATGTGAGGTTGAGAGGAACAAGGTGCCATCACCACAGCGAGCTCAGGACATGGGCACGGGACACTCTGCCCAGACCACAGAGCACCTGGGCCTCAACTTCCCTGTCTCACTCCTGTTAAACAGCTTGTCACACAGCAGCCAACGGTCTTCAGATGGTTATAGTTATCGCTTACTCCTATCAGCCTCTCTTTCACACTTTAGTTCTGATACTTTCTCCCAAGTCCCCAAGCTTGACTGGTCTGAATGCAAGCCCCTCCTGCCCCAGCCTCCCAGGGTGTTGGGCCAGCCCCTACCCCATTAAATCTTATGTCAGACTCCTTCTTCTTGGAGGTTCTGGCAAAAGGAGGGGCCCAAATTGCAGCCTGGGCTCAAGTGTGGCCAAATCGGCCCACTTCATAGCCCACAGGAAGGGCTCACCTTATGACAGGGATGCCATCACAGTGGGCCTGATAGAAGAGTGTGTACCAGTAGGGCAGCAGGGAGTACCGGTGGCCCAAGGCTTCCCGGATAACATCTTGGTACTGAGGTGCTAACAGCCAGGGTTCACGCCGCCCTGTGTCCAGGTGGGCATGGGTCCGGAAGAAGGGCTGGTAGGCCCCCATCTGGTACCAGCGTACAAGCAGCTCTGGGTCTGGGTTCTTGAAGAAGCCTCCCACGTCCGCTAGGAAAGAAGAGTGGATTGAGGGAAGGGTCCACCAGTCCCCAGCTCCAGGCCCCCAGGAGGGCCTGTTCCCTCTTACCCCCACAGAATGATAGTCCCACCAGCCCCAGGCTGAGGCACATGGGGACAGAGATCTTTAGATGGTCCCATTCAGCAGTGTTGTCTCCTGTCCACACAGCCCCTAAGAAAAGAGAGAGTGCCTCAGGGAGGGCAACCTGGGCCAAGGTAGCCAAGGTCCTGAGCATGGTGGGGCTTACCCATACCCTGGACTGGGGAGGACACTGCCCCACCGTGCTCCCAGGGCAGAGACAGGCCTGGTCCTCCGCCACAGCTCCAGGTCTTACCAAAACGCTGAGAGCCAGCAAAGAACGCCCTGCTCAGGACAAAGGGGCGCTCAACACCTCCAGAGCGCTGGATGAGCCCATCTGCAGTTGCCATGTGCTAGGGGATGTAAGCAAAGCCACTGTCAGCTGGGGAGCCACTGTCTATCCCCCATAGCCCTCCCCCCACCAGAGCCCCTCAGGCTGGCCATACCACATAGAAGCCATAGATGTTGTGGACGTCACGGTGCTCCCAGCCCCCATAATGTTGAGCATCTTTGAGCATGGTCACCTCGGGGCCATTGAACACAGATGGTTCATTCATGTCATTCCAGATATGGAGGTTGGGAGCGGAGCCCTGGGACACAGGCAGAAGATGTGGACAGGACGGAAGGGAGAAGACAAGACAGTGCCAGTGCAGAGCACGTCCTGGATCTGGAAAGGTCTACTTTTCAGGGTGCTCAGAGGACCACCAAGACTCCTTCATTTGTTATAGGTAACCCAGCAAAGCAGAAAGACTCTGGGAGGGGTAAGAGGGACAGGAGACCCCCACAGAGGCTGCCCTACCTCATAGTTGTCATAGCTGAACATGCTGGACCACCAGGCTCTTGTGGCAGGATTGGTGAAGTCAGGGTAACCAGCTGAGCCTGGGAGACAACAAGGATGCCCTGTCAGCCCCTAACAGGCAGAGAAGCCATTGCGCCACCGCTTACCCATCCTTAGCTTCAGGCGTGGGCCTGCCTACCTGGCCAGCACCAGCCCTCATAGTCAGCGCCGTCACGGGTCTTCACATACAGGCCCTGGTTCCGCAGCTCTTCATGCACTCGGTAGCCAGAGTCCACCTTGATGTGGGGGTCCACGATGGCCACCAGCTGGGCAAGACACGGACAATCAAAGTCCCCCCAAGGCAGCCACACCCTGGCCTCACTTGAGGATGCCCAGGGCTATAGCCCCTTACCTTCCGCCGCTTGGAGGCCAGGCGTTCCAGCATATGATGGGGCTGGGGGAACCGGCTGGGGTCCCAAGTGAAGTATCGCTTGCCATCAGCATGCTCAATGTCTAGCCAGATGACATCACACGGGAAGTTGTGGTCATCAAAACCCTGGTCCACTTCCAGCACATCAGCCTCATCCCAGTAGTTCCAGCGGCTCTGGTGGTAGCCGAGGGAGAAGAGCGGGGGCAATGCCTGGGTCCCTGTGGGGTCGTCAAGGGAAGGGGCAAAGTGGGGCTAGGCCCATTCGGGCCCTGTGGGGACACCCAGAGACAGAAAGAAGCCCAAGACAGCTTCTAACGAACACCAAGGGTGCTGCCTACCTGTGAGGCTGGCATATTGCCGAAAGACATCGAAGGTAGAGGGCCCGAGGAGCAGGAAAACATCAATGATGCCACTCTCTGACATCCAGCGAATGTCTGTCTGGGGTGTCTCCCCAGAGCCCTGCAGGTAGTCCAGCATCTTCCCAAACAAGGTCTGCCAGGGTCAGAGGGGCAAGCACTGCTCACTCTCCAACTAGGGCGGCCGCAGCCATGTTCTCCTGAGGCCCTTGACAGGGCTCAGCCTCTGCCACCCACCCATTCCAGCTCCAGGTCAGCAGGGCTGCCATGCCTTTATACACCTGTCCCTGAGACTGGCCTTGTCCAGGTGTCGGAAGCACCCACCCTCCTGACACAGAGCCGCCAGCGTACACCCTTGGACAACCAGGGTACTGTCCCACACCCCAGGCCTCTCCACCAGTCTCACCTTCCCTGCTGTGTTGGAGGAGATGTCAACCCAGGTTTCCGCAGCGTTGAGCCAGAAGATGCCCAGGTCGCGGTGAGGGCTGTGAGCCAGCAGCACAGGCACAGAGCCGTACAAGGCCATGGGGTTGTCCAGCTCATACTGGAACACGTCCAAGTTATACAGGCGGTACGGCTCCCCACCTCTGTAGAGAGAGGGCTGCTGAAAGCCTGGGCACTATCTGGGTCTCTGCCCCCTTGCCAGCAGCTCCCTGGGACTCACTCGGTGACCTTCAGCCGCAGGCTGTCTGCGTGCTCGGGGATCCCATACACATGTTCCATGCCAGGCAGAGAGAAGTCCAAGCCCACTGATGTGGGGCCTGGAAGAAAGGTGTGGCTGAGTCCAGAGCTTTCCTGGGCCAGGGCTCCCCGCCCACCAGCCAGGCCTCACCATAGGGCTTGCTGTCCGAGTGAGTCTTGAAGGTCTCTTCCCAAGCCCCCGGCTCCTCTCTCTCTGCTGTCTCCTGGGTTTCCTCTTGCTGCAAGGAGCAAACAGACCCAGGCCCAGTCAGCTGGAGTACACTCTCCCTAGCACCCACTGCTAGGCCCACCGGCTGGAACACAGCCTCCTCTCCCACTTGCCTTGTCTCCATCCCCAGCCGCGGCCTTGGGCTGGGCCCCATCGCCCTCAGCTGGGTCTCTTGCTCCTTGCCTGGAAGGTAGGAGAGCTGTCTGCTCCAATCCAGAGGGACAGGGACGAGGGGCTAGTGAAGGAGGGGTGGGGACAGAGAGCCACGGGTCCAAAGGAATGAAAGTACCAGAGGGGACTGAACGTTGAGCCTGGAAGGGCCCCGTGGGTGGGCAACTTTCAGAGGATGGGGAAAGAACTGAGAGGGCAAGTGGGGTGAATGCTGCCAGGGGGCCGGCCAGGCACAGTCCAAGTTGGCATCTGCTGGTGGCCCCAGGAGGTAGGCAGGCAGGGGCCTGCTGCCTCCTCTATCTGGTCAGGCAGAGCTGTGCCCAGCTGGCAGACCAGGACCCAAGGCTCCACCCAGGGTGGTCACAGCCCATCCAGAGCCCACTTGATCCCAGCCAAGAGCCAGCCCAACCCCTAGGGAAGCAGTCAGCCCTTGAGGTTCATACCCAGCTCTCTGGGCTCCTAGCTAGGGCAACAGCATGGGATAGGGAAGAGGGCCAGGCATGCGAAGGCTGGGACCCTTTCCTGGGCCAGATGAGGGGCAGAGGGTGAGGAACGGATACAGTACCCATGGCCATGGATTTACCTAGAGAAAATGTTCTTGATCTTATCCCACATGCTACCGAGCGTGAGACTAACTTTATCCGAGAAACTGGGACAGGAGGAGATGAGTAGGGAAGGGGAGGAGGAGGCACAAAACCAACACAAAAACAGAAACATAAAAGTGAATTTCAGTAGACAAACTTCCAGAGATGGGGGAAAGAAACCAATAAATAAATAAATAAATAAATAAATAAATAAATAGACAAATAAATAAATAGAAAATTAACTTGGGAACACGATGGTGTAGGAAAGGGGAGAGGGAGAGGTGGACCAGGCAGGTCTCCCATCACTCAGGTACAATTCGCTGCCCCCAGTCTTCAGGTCTGGGACCTGAACCAGTAGGGTCCTGTGCCAGGCTCATGACAGCGCAGGACACCCCAGGACCCTCATCCAAACCCTGCAGCCCAAACCCTGCACTCACGGGACCCCACGGAGACGCTGGTGCTCAAATGCCAGGAGCCCTCGGGCATTGACACTGAGCAGGAGGCCACGGCCTTCCAGCAGGTCAAGGCGGAAAGGCCTTGAAGTCAGTATAATTTTGTAGGGGCCGTCAGCCACTGTCAGCTCCACACTATTGTCATCACGACCAGAAACAGAGAGCCTGTGAGAAGACCAGATACACGAGAATTACCAGGGCCAGAGGGCTGCCCCATGCTGCACAGGAGGGAATCTGCAGAGTGCACCAGGTAGCACAGAGGCAGTGCAGGGACAGATGCTGAGTGGCGCTGTCCCTAAAGCTTCGAAACGTCAGCAGACTGGCAAAAGCGCAGGAAAAGCACATCTTCCATGGGAGTGGTGGTGGGAAACATTTCTCATTTCATACCAGACACAAACATCAACTTAAGGGAGGTTAGTGTTTTCTTTTGTGGTGCTGGGAAGGAAACCCAAGGTCCTGTACATACTAGTCACACATTCCACCACTGAGCTACAGTCAACCCTATGACTTAAAGCTTAGAACAAAAGCACCGCAAGGAAATATAAACCAACTGATTTTCTGACCTTGAAATAGAGCTTTTTCTTTTGACAGAGGATGCTATTTCCCAGAGCCCACACACTTGGACTGCCGAGGAAACACCAGGGACCATGACCATTCTGTGGCACTGCAGCCAGCAAAGGTATAAATTCTCATTCATCAATAAACATTTTCTGAGCTGGTCATGGTGGCGCACACCTATAATCCCAGTACTTGGGAAGCTGAGGCAGGGAGATCACTGTCAGCTCAAGGCCAGCCTGGGTGGGCTATTTAGAAAGACCTTGCCTTTAAAAAAAAAAAAAAAAAAAACAGGGCTGGGGATATAGCTCAGTGGCATACGGCATCATGGCTCACACCTATAATCCTAGCTCTTACAATTCTGAGTTTGAGGCCAAAATGAACAACTTGAAAGATCTGGCAAGCTCCTGTCTCAAAAAATAAGGCTAAAAAATAATAATAAGGCTGGAGGGCTGGGGAGATAGCTCAGTGGAATAAGCTCTTCCCTGGCAAGTGCAAGGGCCTGAGTTCAATCCCAGGTTGCGCAAAAGAAAAAAAAAAAAAAAAAGGCTGAGGGGGCAAGGAAATAGCTCAGTGGCATAAGCATCTACCTAGTAAGCAAAAGGTCATAAGTTTGATCCCTGGTACCACTAAATAAATAAAGACTAGGGATGTTTCAGTGTAAAAACCCCGGGCTCAATCCCTTGTAGCAAAAGGGGCAGGGGACCCAGGGACACCAAATATCACTAGGTAAGACCTGTGTTTATCTATGTCCTCTCATAAGACATCCAGCCCCAGCCCAAGTCAGGCCTAGAGGCGGTGATATAATTCTGCTGACCAGGTGAAGACAGTGGAGGGCAGATGGGGCAAGGAAGAGGCATGGAGCCAGAGAGAAGCTTAGTGAAGTGCAAGCCTCCAGACAGCCTCCAAACACGCTGTGGGAGCAGGGAAGAACACAAGACAGCAGGCTTCCTGGGAAACACACACCGAGCCGTCAGGGGGTCAGCCACCAGAACATCAGGCACCCGGTAGCGGGGCCGCAGGGGATGCAGCTCATCCACCCTAATCCGAGTCATGTTCTTCTGAAGGCCTTGCAGTTCCAGCACCAGCACCACCTGAGGGAACAGGGCTCAGATGTAAGGAAGGCAGCACCCTCAGAGGAACCAGACAGTTCCAGGAGGAGGCCAGTGTGAGACATTAGCCACAAGCCCATCCCACACAGCTGGCAGCTGCCCAATCTGTCCTTCTGACCTTGGTGACCTCGTGGACCAGCTGGACCGTGAGGCCATCAGACCCAAGCTTCAGAGAGTCCAGCAAGGCTCGGTATGGAGAGAGACCTGGCCGGAGACTTCGCTGTCGCCTGCCAAGTGGGGGTACTGGGGTGAGGTGGGAAGCGCCCGACGCTCCCCCACACTTCTGTCATCTGCCACAGATACCTCCCATGTCCCCTCCTCTCCAGCCCACTCTTCAGAGCCAGCATACTTGCAGAAGGAGCTTTCTTCACAGGTCTTAAAGTTGCTTCTATCCACAGCAAGGGCACTCCCTAGGAAAACCCCTAGGACTGCCAGCACCAAACCCATTCGAGACCTGCAGAAAAGAGAAAGCAATCAACGTAGGCTTGGGAAGGTGGACACCTTCCTGTCACTGTGCTACAAGATGGCTCAGGAGAAACGGGTGAGACTGAGACTTATTACGCAGGAAAGAAAAGCCAGGCACAGTGGCCCACACCTGTAATTCCCACATTGTGGGAGGCTGAGACAAAAAGATCCCAAATTCAAGCTCAGCCTAGGCAATTTCATGATTAAAACTTAAAAAGGCTGGGGGTGTGCAAAGGCCAGGGGTTCAATCCCCAATACTGCAAAAGCATGAACTGGAAAGAAGGCAGAGTAAGTAAACACAGGTGAAAGGCCAGGCCACACCTTCCAGAGAAAGAGAAGTGAACAACTGTTTTGGTCCTTGGAAGCCCAAGTGCTGACACTGGTTACATCAGCCTCTCAAGAGGACAGCAGCAGGGACAGCTGGTTCCAGAAGTACAGGTGGCAGGGACAGCAAGCAAGCTGCATCTCTCAGGCCAGGCACAAACCAGGTGGAGATTGGCAGGGCTGGCAGCTAGAGACAAGTCTCAGGTGGCCTGATGCCCCCCCCAACACACATCTTCAAACCTCCGCCACTGTCTGTCCTACATTAGCTGAAACGAGTAACATTTACAACCTGCTAAGCCCTAATGCTCTCCCGGGTCCCACCTGTTCTATATTCCTAGCTTTCAATTCCACTGCTCTAGCCTTACCCTCAGAGACTATGACTTAATTGCCCTGATATGGGCCTGGGCTTCAGTTCTTTAAAATATCTCTAGCTGGTATGGTGGTATAGACTGGTAGTCCCCTGCTACTTAGGAGGCTGAAGCAAAAGGATCACTTGAGCCAAGGAGTTCAAGACTAGCCTGGGCACTGTGTGTGGGCACCACACACAATAAGATTGCATCTCAAAAGAAAAACTTGCAGGGCCAGGGATATGGCTCAGTAGAATAAGTGTTCCCCTGGCAAGCACAAGGGCCTGAGTTCAATCCCCAGTCTAAAAAAAAAAAGAAGAAAAACTTGCAAAAAAAAATCTTAGGGGGCCAGGGAGACAGCTCAGTAGAATAAGCACCTGCCTGGCAAGCACAAGGAGTTCAAACCCTGCTTCAAAAAAAAAAAGAAAGAAAAACTTGCTTTTTAATTTTATTTTATTTTATTGTCTTTTTGAGACAAGGTCTCACTATGCAGTTTATGCTGGCCTTAAGCTCACTTTGTAGCTCAGGCTGGTCTTGGACTCACAACAATCCTCCTGCCTCAGCCTCCCGAGTGCTGGGATTATAGGCCTGTGCCACCATGCCCGGCAAAACCTGCTTTTTTTTTTAAAAAAAAAATGTATTTAGTACAGAGTCTACAGGGTCTCATTACACAGTCCTGTTTTCAGCCTCCCAAGTGTTGGGATAACAGGTGCTTATCACCACACCTAGTTTTTTTGAGACAAGATCTCACTACACATTTCAAGGTAAACTTGAACTCACTATTGTAAACTATACGTGTGCCACACACAGATGTGTGCCACCAAACCTGGCAAAAATAAATAACCAGGCATGGTGGAATATCCCAGGTACTCATGAGACTGAGACAAGAAAATCAAGGTCTAGATTACTGTAGGCAATTAGATAGAAAAGAGGAAAAAAGAATTAAACTTAGTTCTGCCTGACTCTGGACCCTCATACTTCAGTATGACACGCTTTCCCAGACATTAACATGTACTTGAAACACTTCTAGTGACTGATGAGAAGCCCGAGGAGCTCATTCTGAAAATTGTTTTCAAAAATGGGAACAGGGAGTAGAAGGAGATGGGTTTGTAAGCAACATAACTACAATCCATGGCAGGGCATGGGCAGGGCCTACTGTCCATACTGTATTTAGCGTTAGCCTCAACCTTCATCTGCTTGGAAGCTAAAGGTAAAGAAAATTAGAACTGGGGATGTAGCTCAGTGACAGAGCACTGGCCCAACAGGAAGGAAGCTGTAGGTCCCATCCCCAGCACAGCCCAAGGGAAAATGAAAACAGAAAATCAACAGACCAGAGATCACAGAACACCGCTCTCTGGTGCCAGAAGAATTTTGCAAGTCAAGGACTCTACACTAGGCCAGGCAGGGAAGCCAGGAATACAGTAGACACTGGTTAAATTAGCCAAGCAGGAGTAAGTGTCAGCAAACCAAGCAGAAAGGCACAAGCTCAGCTTCTGAGGAATGTGGTGACTCCATCCAACTGCCCCAAGCAGAGTGACCAGAGCTCTGCTCAGGCAGCTGGACACCCTGGAGCCCTATTCTCTGAGAAGGGTTCGCTGAGGTTCCAGAGAGGGGAGTTTCCAACGCGTTTATCAGCTGCAACCTGTTGAAAGCCCTACAACTCGGGGACCCCTTAGAAAGGGACGAACCGGAGGGGAAGCCATGCCCGTGGCCCATTTCAGATCACAGGCCACACAGGGCGAGCTCCGGACCCAGCCTTGGGCACGGCTCCTCCCGGGACACTGCCAGAGCCCAGGGAGCACCCTGCAGCGCTGATTTCAACCTGGCTACTTTGGTGTCAACAAACCCGAGGGCGCCAAACCCTTCCATTACGTGCTATGTTTGGGAATGTCACTCCAGCGACTGTGAACTCGGTTCCTGCCATGCCAGGCTAGGGCCCACGTGCGGAACACGCACGGGCAGGGCCGACAGATGCGGCAGGAACCGGGTCGCGAGGACACCACCAGCCCCGCCTACCGGCGACCCCGCGCCGGAGATCGCGGAAGGCAGGACCGGCCGCCGCGGGCCCAGGGCCGAGGCAGGGCCAAACGCAGCATGACTGCGGCCTTCAGACCCAAAGCAGAGCCGGGAACAGAGGCCCCTGCGTGTGTGGCTTTACTGCCGGAAGCTGAGAAGCTCGAGGCCGCCTCCGGGAACAAGGGGCGCCCACGGGGCGGGAGGGGCTGGAAGCCCTACGGAAGAAACCAAAATGGGGCCTGGGGACTTTGGGGGCGTCGGGGCACGACCCTAGGCTCCTCACCGCCTCCGCGCCGCCATCGCCGCTACCGCAGCCATCTTGCGCCGGGTTTGCTCCTTGACCCGGGGCCTCCGCCCCGCGCACAGCAAGCCACGTACCGCATGAGCCCGCCCCTTCCGGCCTTGCGATTGGCCCGGCGTGCCCCGCCGCCTTCCGCCCCATTGGCGGAGCGCACAATGCCAAGGGGCGGAGCCCAAGGCCAAGACTGGTACCCAGGTAGGGTGTAGAGGCCCGGTGCAGTGCGGCTCCGCACGCTCTCAGCATCACACCTGGGTCTGGGACGGTCTCAACTCGGCAAATTTTATTTAGAAAACACGGCAGGGAAGGAAATCGTGACAGCTCTCATCAGGCTTGGCACCTCGCTAGGACGCCTGGAAGCGGCCCGAAAAGAGACCCAGACGGTCGACGCTGCGGTGCAGCACACTATGCAGGACCGCCAGGTGTGCGCCGCCTGCGCCGGTGCCCTCCCTGGAGAAGTCGCGCACGAAGCGTCCGCGCTCCGGCTGGAAAGCAAATTTCTGAGGCAGCGGCCCGTGCTCACGCAAGAAGCCCCAGACACTGAGCAGCAGCAGCCGCACTTCGAAAGGAGCCAGACGGCTGAACACCTCATGCATGTTCCCCAGGGCCGGCGGCAGGAGGCTGCCCTCGGCCATGACGGACACCAGCGTGCAGGATGCCTGCAGGTGCCAAGGGGAGCCGGCAGTGTCGGGGTGGCGCGATGCTTCCCAGTGGCCGAGCAGCGCGGCCAGCAGACCGCGTAGGAGTACAGAGCAGTAGCACAGTGCTGGAGGTGCAGCCGCTACCAGCTTCAGCAGCTCAAAAAGTAAGGGCTGTTCGCGGAACCGGCGGCCAATGCGGAGGTCGCGCTCCACAGTGGCCCTGGCGTGCTCCTCTGGGGGCCAGGCCAACTCGGCACCCGCAGCATCAGGACACACGCTCTCCACCAGGGTCACTGCCACTGCCTTGGCTGCCTCTGGACTCAAGGTGGGTGCTGCCCAGCAGCCCCCACATTCCACACCTCCCGCAGCCCTGCAGCAGTGCACCAGAAGGCTGAGGAGACTCTGGGTGTTGTACACCACTTCCTGCTGGTTCCGAGCCTGGATGGACTTGGGGGGCTTCAGGCCTCGGCCAATGACTCCAGCGTGGAAAACGGACCAGATCCCTCCAGGCCCGGGCACAGCAGCTGTGTGCCGCCGGTTAGTGTCCAACAGGGAAGGCAAGGCCAGAGGAGTGGAGTCAGGGGACACAGACTCACTGTCTCCATCCACCTCACCTCCAAACAGTTCCGCATTACCCCGATGTAAGGCTCCTTCCACCAGCAGCTGCAGGACTGCCTTAAGCCCAGCTGGGGAGGTCTGAGAAAGGCGGGTGAGAAGCTGGGAAGCAGAGGCCACTCCTGGAGGCCCATGCAGCCTCAGGGAGGCAAAGAACCGGTGCACCCCAGCCCTCACCAGTCCCAGGAGCTGCGAGGGGGACAAAGCTTCCACAGGAAAGGGACAGATGGCCAGGAGGGAGGCCGCAGCTCCAGCTACTTCCTCCTCAGGATGGAGCAGGAGAGGAGCCAGGTCAGACAGATGGGCAGATGCAGACTCCCCAAATCGGGCTCCTAGGGCTGCAGAGCCCTCTCCGCCCTGCTGTTCCCACCCCACAAGCAGGGCGAGGTTGCGTAGGAAGCGGGCTGTGAAGGGAGGTTGCAGGGTCCCTGCATGAACCCGAGCCAGGCAGCTCCGAAAGGCCAGGGGCAGGAGGCCAGAGAGACTGACCACCAGCCCTGCGTAAAGCTGCGTGGCCAAACTCAACTCCTCAGGGTTCCGAGCTCGACTCAGTAGATGGCCCAAGGCCTCAGGTCCACAGCTGGGCCGGGTATAAACAGACAGCAGGCCCAGGAGCTGATGCTGCCAGAGGAAGCGCTTTCGCTCTAGCCGTAGAGTCTCTCCACACAGCTCTCCAAGGTGATTTCTTAGTGCATCTAGGAAGGGCACTGGGCGCGGGGATGGGGGTGGGCCCAGCACCCCATCTCCAGGGGACCCTCCCCGGTGATGGACCAGTTTTTGGAGATGCAGCAGCAGCAGCTGAATCAGCCTGTCACAGGCCTCACGCACGGTGTCCGGCACAGCCAGGCCCTGGGTGGTGATGACTGAGGCAGGCATGGCTGTGTCCACAAGAAATTGCAGCAGGTGGTATGCACCTGCCCCAGAAGCCTGGCTCACCAGATGCACAGCTAGGTTCAGCATGTTGTCCAACTCCTCCCGAGGGAAGCCCTGCAGATGTTGCTGCAGCTGGCTCAGCACAGCCGGGGGCTTGAGGCAATCTACAAGTTCACCAGAGACTGTGCCCAGCAGAGCCGGTGACATGACTGCCAACTGCAGGAGGAAGGGAACTGTGGCCTGAAGGGAAGGGTCCCCACTCCGGCATCCAGCGCCCCCTGCCAGGCTATCATGGAACATTCGAAGAAGCTCCCGCCTGATGCTATCTCCATGGCGGGAGGCCAAGTGCCCTAGGATGCCCACAACTGAAGCAATCTTAGGCACCCGTTTTTCCCCAGGGATGCCAGGAGATCCGGGGAAGAGGTCAGCAGAGGAAATCTGAGAAGAGCTTCCACTACCACTAGCTCCCCCTCCTGCCCCTCCATGGACACAAAAGTCCTTAAGGCCACAGGAGAGCACACGGGAGATGATAGTACCAGGAAAAGAGGAGCCAATATGTGCCACCACCCAGTCAAAATGTGGGGAATGCTGGACAGAGGTGTCTAGCAATGCGTCCACACATGCATCTGGGCAGCTGCCAATGAGAGCTGAGAGGCACTGCACGTAGATGTCCATGAGCGTGCGAGTAGCCCTGCAGCCCATCCACAGCTGCAGTAGCTCATTGAGCGAGCCAGTGGCATGGGGCACACGCTGATGCTGGCCTGAGTAAGTGCTGCTCAGTTGTCCCATGAGGTCAATGGACCATGCACTAATCACAGGCGCCCAGGCCTTTGGGTTGGCCCGGATAAACTCAGACAGCACCTGCTGCACTTCCTGTACCACATCCTCAAGACCAGGTGCCCCAGTGGGGACATGGGAGGGTGGAGGTGGACGGAGATGAAGTGGACCTGCCACAGGGCTTTCATCCAGGGTGGCCAGGTAGGCCCGGACACTTTCATCAAAAACACCTCTCAAGTGGTCAAGCACAGCAGCTCGAGCTGGTGGCAGAGAGCGGAGCAGGAGAAGACCACAGCGAGCATGTTCCCGGGCTGAGAGCTGGTGGCCCAAGATGGGGTCTATGCCGGTCAGAAAAGCCTTGATTTCCTGGGACAGCTCCTGAGCACTATAAAGAAGCAAATGAAGCACATTTAGCAAGTCATTTGGGGGGGGGGTATCTTTGTGAGACAGGATCTCACTATACAGTTCAGGCTAGCCATGAGCTCAATTTGTAGCCCAGGCTGGCCTCACACTTTTGGTGATCCTTCTGCCTCAGTCTCCAGAGTGCATCACCATGCCTGGTTACATTTAGCAAGTTATAATCATTCTGTGAACTTTGTTTTCCCTCCCTACAATTGGGATGACAATTAGAAGGCACTTGTATATCACACATAGTTCCTATTAATCACTCAATAAATGTTTTTTTTTGTTTCAATTATAATCACAGTATCAATGGTAACTCCAGATAAGATGACCATGGTTCAGTGGCATAGCACCTGCCTGGCATGCACAAACTCCTGAGCTTGAGTCCCAATACCATAAAAACAAAAAAGGTATTTGGTTTTGGTACCTGCACCTGCTTAGTACCCACTCTGCCACTGAGCTACACAACCAGCCGGGTCTGGTAATTCTTAAGTACTTTTTATGTATTTCAGTCCTGAAAAGTTTTATAGAAAAAAAGTCTAAGAAAAACTGTACGTTCTTTTTAAAAGAAAAGGAATCACTTCTATGAGCTTCAACGCTGAAAACACTTCCACTGAGGTGCCTCACATATGGGAAGTGCTCAATAAATATCTGTTAAATTACACTGCATGTGGTTGTGCACTACTGTAATCCCAGCACTTGGGAGGCTGCAACAGGAAGCTCAAAAGTTCCAGCTCAGTCTAAGTAGTGTGGCGATTCAGCCCCTGCCTAGGGAGAAAAAAATAATTTAAAAAGCTATGGGTGCAGTTCAACGAGGACTCTGGGTTCAATCCCCAGTACCACCAGGTAAATACGGTTTGTGTCTACATGATTTTAAAGCCCCTTCCCAGTTTTACTGCATCCTCTCCCGCATACACAACACGGGTACCTCAGGAATCTCTTCATGGAAAAATCATGAGAGGTTCATGAAGAGCTCTCCAACACCTGCTGCTTCCTCCGCTCTGCACGAATCCTCACCACTCACCGCGACCTACCGAGCACCTGCAGTGTGCCGGGGGCCGGGGCGACAGGGTAATACCTTCCACCCACTCATTCCCCAAACCAAAAGGTCGGTCCTAGCGGTTCAGAAGGCAGTGTCGCAATAAGAGGCGTCCCCCTTCCTCCTTTCGTCTGTCAGGAGACCGCATCCGCGGGGAATGATAGGCTCTGGCCGCAACGTTCCTCTCGGGTTCCTCAAAAGAATTTTTTAAAATACAAAGAGTCCGAGAGGAAGAGGTTCGCAGGGCAGTCAGGTTTCTAGGCCTGAATCCCGGGCCTCCAAGGACCCCGTGCCCTGGTCCCTCGGGTGTGGGGAGACAAGGCGACCACGGGTCCGAACGGGGAGACGCGCAGGGTCCGGACGGGGTAAGAGCCCAGTCAGGCTGGGGGTCCTCTGGGAGGGCGGGGATCGGTTTGGGCTCGGCGGAACGCGAGACTGTGGCTACCTGAGTGGCGCGGGGCCGTGGGCGGCCGGGGCAGGCGCTGGGGGCCCCGGGGCCCCGGGAGGGTCGCACAGCGCCGACATCCCGAGCCCGCCCGGAGCCCGAGGCGCAAGCTACTGGGCGTAGGCTGCGCATGTGTGGACGGGAGAAGCACAGGAAACCGCGCCGTGCGTCTGCAAAATTGATCCGGCCACACATGTGACCGCAGCACCTTGGTTCCGGCCTTGTCCTCTGTCCGCACTTTCCACCAGCCGCGCACTGTGGGCCTTGGTTGTTTGCCTCGCACCGGGAATGCAAATATACAGCTCACTAGCTTTAGGGAAATAAAGCCCCAGGCCGGGGAGGTGGATCAGCTGCACAGCGCTTGCTAGTGTGAGCAGGGTCCTCAGTTCAATCCTGGCACACTGCATGAACTGGCCAATGAGTCAAAAACCCTGTAGAAAGCAATTGAAGAAAAAGCAGGAGACAAAAAGAACAGAATGAGAAAATCGTGCCGGAAGTGAGGCCCTGTCTCAAAAGTAAAATAAACGATCAAGATGGTCTCCTAACAAGGAAAACAAGAATAAATATGGGTGGGTAGCTGCAGGATGCTTTGAGACAAGGGTCCAGGCTGAATAACAATAGGCCTCTTTCACGAAGCAGCGGGAGATCAAGTCTGGTTCCATTCTTTTCAGATCTACTCCTTTGTCTCCCCTCCTCATTTCT
This sequence comes from Ctenomys sociabilis, assembly GCA_004027165.1. Lineage (NCBI taxonomy): Eukaryota > Metazoa > Chordata > Mammalia > Rodentia > Ctenomyidae > Ctenomys > Ctenomys sociabilis. The sequence continues at coordinate 66,558 of PVKA01004306.1, forward strand.
GAGAGGGGCATACGGAGAAACTCAGGAAGCAAGCTCTGTGCCGCTGAACAAATTCTTATTCTTTTCGTCTTGGTTTCATAGCTCCTGCCGAGTCCTCATAATTTGGGTGATATGGTCCCCATGAGATGAACCCTCATCGCCCAAATAACAAACTAAAATGAACTGGAATCCAAGGGCCCTAGGTGATGGGCATTTCTCCTATTTGTGTCCTCAATCCTGAGTGATGAGACAGACACTCCCTTATTTTTATTTAGTATTGGGATTTTTAATGTATTTGGTTGTTGTAGGGTCTCACTACACAGCCTGGATTAATCCTCCTGGGGAGCTTTTGGCCTCCCAAGCACTGGGATTACAAGCATGCTACGTCCAGACTTTGTGGCCCGCTCAGCCTGCCCTGGGTACCTTCGGTGCTGGGGAATGGAGCCAAGTCCCTGTGCTTGGCTATGCAGGCACTTTAATCCACTGTGCTATCTCACCAGCCTCTATTTTTACATATTTATTTGGTACAGAGCCTCACTTTGCAGCTAAGACGAGTAGTGATCATCCTGCCTCAGCCTCCCCAGTGCTGGGATTATAAGCATGCAAATACTGCGCCTGGTTTCAGTGGTGGTCTTGGCACAGGGCATGAGGTACAGAGGGATTGATCCCTAGTACTTGTGCTTGCTAGTCAGGCACTGAGACCACCGAGCTATCTACTGGGCCCTTATTTTGTTGTTTTTTTATAGACTGATCTCATTATGAAGTTCAGGCTGGTCTTTCTATTTGCTACGTGACCCAGGAGGACCCCAAACTTTGGGCAGTCCTCCTGCCTCAGCCTCTCACAGGTTTATACTACCACACCTGGTTTTGTGCTATTTCATTTACCTATTCAGAATCTGTGGTCCCAATTGCTTCAGCAAAAACTACTTGGTGGGGAGGAACATTTTTTTGAGTCAGGATCTTGCTATGTAACTTCAAATTAGCCATAGGGCTGGGGAGATAGCTCAGTACAATAAGCACTTGTCTGGCAAGTGCAAGATCCTGAGTTCAATCCCCAGTACTGCAAAAAAAGCGCCTTGAATTCATGATCCTCCTACCCCAGCCTCCAAATGCTGGGATTACAGCTGTGTCTGACCACATCTGATTCCAGGTAAAACAACTTTTAAATCTCTACCTCAGAAAAAAACACAAGCTGTGTTTTTGATGAATGACACATTGAGGGCTCAGGGGTCTGTCTGTCCTCTGTCCTGTGTCTGGGTTATGCCTCAGTCAGCAAATTTTCATTAACCAGAGGCGAGAGGGTAGGTAACAAATATGCTTTTATTTATTTGTATTTTAGGAAAGGGTCTACAGGGTGTTCAAGTTGTCACTACTAGATTGGATTCATAGGGATGGGGAGATGGCTCAGTGGAATAAGTGCTTCCCTGGCAAGCTCAAGGGCCTAAGATCAATCCCTGGTTCTGAAAAAAAAAAAAAAAAAAAAGATTGGACTCATAGTGATCCACCTGTTTACAGCCTCCCAAGAGCTGAGATTACAGGCTCATGCCACCACACCCAGTCTCAATTGCCGTCTCAGCGCACACCAGGTGCAGGGCATGCACTATAGGGCCAGGGATTGAACCCCCAACCCCTGCACCTCTTACAGGTGCTTTAATCCACTGAGCTATCTGGCTGGCCCTAATGTCTATTTTTGATAGGGTCTCTCTGTTGTAGTCTAGGCTGCCCTTCAAGGTGACCCTTCTGCCTCAACCTCCTCAGTGTAGTAATTCAAAAATGTGTGTCACCACACTCAGCTGAATATGCTTTTAAGAGATTGTGCTTGAATGGGTAAAACAGACTGTTGCCACTTATGGCATTGTTCCTAAATTTCAGAAGTTCAATCGCTTACAAAGTGTTCCTACAGCCTACTCATAAGCACTGTAGGGGGTAAACATGAGACCCAACTTCTGGCTACATGTGAAGGCATGCACACGTAGTTCAAGTTATTCTTTTTTTTTTTTTTTTTGGAAGAACCTGTGATTGAACTCATGTCCTTGCGCTTGCCAGGGAAGTGCTTATTCCACTTGGCCATCTCCCCTGCTCCCAAGTTATTCTTGAAGGATCAGGCATGAAAATCACTTCAGCCTCATCTACACTGAGACCAGCTATTTTCCAGGCTGGTCTCAACTGCCATATTTGCTGCCTCAGTCTCCTGATGCTGGGGTTACAGATGTGCACCTCAAACCTTGGGTAACTTTTGTGTTCAATATTGTAGATTGAACCCAGAGCCTTTCTACTGAGCTCCATCCCCAGCCTTCATGTTTTGTTTTGGTGGAACCGGGGATTAAACTCAGGCCCTTGCGTTTGCCAGGGACGCGCTTATTCTACTGCACTATCTCCCCGGCCCCACTTCTTTGTTTCTGAGATAGGGTCTCAATGAATTGCACCAGGCTGGCTCAAATTTATGACACTTCTATCTCAGTCTCCCAGAGTGCCCGAACAAGGGAGAATGAGCCACACCTGACCATGACTTTAGCCTAGCATATAAACTTCACCTGCCAATGACTACCACTAAAACCTTGGGATGGGGCCTGGACACCTGGAGACAGGGTCTTCTTCATCTATGGTTTTTGTTCATTTATTTCTTTTTTTTTTTTGTGGTACCAGGGATTAAACTCAGAACCTTACACTTGCCAGGCAAGCGCTTAATTCTACTGACCTATCTCCCTGGCCCCAACCCTATTTCTAAGACAGGATTTTACCATGGAGTTCCAGGCTGGCCTCAAACTCACAGCAATCCTCATGCCTCAGCCTCCCTAGTGCTGGAATTATAGTCAAGCACTATCACTCCCACTTTCAACTGTGAAATCAGCAGGAATCTCCATTTCACACACAGGCTATGTGGGAACTAGAGGTGATCTACCATACAAAGAGACTGACACTGGACACAGAAACTCATCTTTGAAGGGCCTTGACCACAAGCAGTGTCATGAAGGAGCCTGTGGAACAGAGCATATCATTTCCTAGCTTGTGTACATGGACAAATGCTTCTGGATCTTGTCCCCATACTTGTGCCACAGGGCAAAGGAAGAGTCCTATGTGCCTCAGGATGGCTGAGGCAAACAAGCCATGCAGAGGGCAACACTGGGGGCAGAAAATGGCTCACAATGTTGTTGATGGGGTGCCTCATTGGAGCAGAAGAGAAAAATCATAAGGACACTGTAAGACACTACTTACAGGGTAAGCAGGATGCGGTAATACCAGCACTTGAGAGGCTAAGGGAGGATTGCGGGGTCTAAGTCACCTTGGACCACACAGTGAGACCCTGTCTCACAAAAAATGTATTTTAAAAAAAAAGCTGAAGATGTAGCTTATGAAGGCCCTGGGTTCAGTCCCCAGAATCAGGAAAGAAAATTATGCTTTCCATTTTAGACTAAAATTCAAATTCCCTACAAGCCTTGGCTTATTTATTTTCAGATAGGGTTAGGCTAGGCTGTCCTCAAATTCATGGTGATCCTCCTGCTTCAGCCTCTCAAGTGACAGGCAACGGTTATAGGAGTTCATTACCATGCCCAACTCAAAAAGTTCTGAAAGTTAAAGGGGAAATACAAGAGCTAAGGTCGAGCTCAATGGTAAAGCACTTGGCTAGCATGCTTGAGGTTCTGGATGCCACCAGGGAAAAAAGTTTGGTTCACATTTTATCAAAACTATGGGGCCACGGAGGTAGCTCGGTAGAATAAGCGCATTCCTGGCAAGTGCAAGGGCCTGAGTTCAATCCCTGGTTCCACAAAAAAAAAAAAAAAAAAAAAAAAAAAAAGTTACTCACTGGAGAGACCAGGAAGATGGACTCCTTGCCTCTGCTAAACAGGGTATGTGGGTCTGTATTCTCCACTCACCCTCAAACTCCCATCACATCCATCCCACTTCTGCATTTAACCACCCCTACACACAGGGATCATAGCTCTCAAGGGGTTTATTTCATTCGTTCAACAGGGCCTCCCTAGAGAGTGGAGGCTAGTCTTGAATTCAAGGCTATCTTGCCTCAGCCTCCTAAGTGCTGGGATGACAGATGTACCAACCATACCTGGCTCTTAGGCTTTATTACAAATGGAGTCAACTGCTCCCCAGGTCTCTCTGCAACCTTGCTTCTGTGCCCTCTTCCAATGCACCCCTCTGAGAAGCAATGTCCATCAGTCATTACAGAGAATCCAGCAGAATGGAGAAAAATGAATGGTCTCTCCAAAGTCCTCTGAAACAACCACCTAACCTTCTGCTGCAGGTGAACATGTTCTGCTTAGAAGTGAAAAATTCAGCTCTCATTCTCCAAGTCCTCCATGTCCACATCCTGGGGAGCTTTCATCTTCTGTTGCTCAGGCTGCGGCTCACTAGTTCGGACTGGCTTTGAGGGAGCTTCCACTGAGCAGAGGAAAGGGGTGGCATTGGAAAACCCAGAACCCGAGGCTCACCAGCCCGGCGCCTTGGCCCTGCCTCACCTTCCATGGCTGCCTTCTCCTTCTGGGCCAACCGGATCTGCTGCAAGAGCTTCCTGCGCTTCTTCCCCGACAGTGTGATGTTGGCCCGGGTACTGGATCTGAAGGGCAGAAGGAACAAACTCAAGATATGAGTGTCACCAAGTGCTCCTGGCTACCGCCAGAATCTTTGGTTCAGATCACTGCAGCTGCACCAGTGTGGGCCCTCCAGATGTGATGTGACTCTCAGACTTGGAACAGAAAGGTCTTTTAAGGGTTAAAGTACTTAATGCTGTCTGGGAGATAGATCTCAGTAGCATAAGCACCAAAGGTAAGGTCCTGATTTAGATCCCCAGGAACCCCCCCGAAAAATAGTACTTAACTTTGTTTTTGTGGTACTGTGCATTGAACTCAGGACCTTGTGTTTGTCAGGCAAGTGCGTATCCCAGGCCCCGGTACTTAATTTTAAACGTTATTCGATAAAAACACCACAGATGTTTATAAGAAGTCAGTAAAAAGATGGAAAAGTAATTGGAGGACACACTGGCGCCTTGACAAATGACTGCAAAACCCTGTGTTAAACCTTTGGGAAAATTCACCGGGGTACACACTTAAGCGTGCGCTTTTCCATACGTAAAACAAGTTTACTTATAAAACTACAAATAAAACCAGTGTGGTGGTGAACCCCTGTGAGTCCTAGCACTGGAGGAGGCTGAAACAAGATCTCAAGTTTGCGCCCGGCCTTGGCATCTTGGCGACGTGGAGAGACCCTGTATCAAAATCAAAAATAAGCCGGGCGTGGTGGCGCAGGCCTGTAATCCCAGCACTCGGGAGGCTAAGGCAGGAGGATTGTTGTGAGTTCAAGACCAGCCTGAGCTACAAAGTGAGCTTAAGGCCAGCTTGAACTGCATAGTGAGACCTTGTCTCAAAAAGACAAAAAAAAAAAAAAAAAATTAAAACTAAGCAGGGGCTTACTACAACCCTAACGCAGGGGAAACCCCCAGTGTACGAGCTGACCTGGTGAGTGGGACAGGCAGCCCCGGATTCGACCCCGACTCACGCGCGCTTCCGTAGATGGTGCCGCGTGGTCAGCCCCGCGTCCACCACGGCCCCGACCACCCGGCACCGCGCCCGCCGCTCCCGGCCCAGCACCCGCCGGCGCTTGAACAGCTTCCTTTTCAGCTCCTGCAAGGAGGGAGGAAGAGCGAGTGAGCGCGCGGGCCACCGCGGGAAGCCTGCCCCCCGCGGCGCCCCAGTCACCGTGCGCGGCCGGTTGATCTTCCCGCCCGGCGGCGCCATGGCCGCTTCCGGTGCTCCCCCGTGCGACCTGCCCCCGCCACCCCGCTGCACAGGCGCCCGGCGCGGGTCCCGCCCTCGGGCCCCGGGAACCAATCCCGGCTGGGGGCGGTGCCTATATAAGGTGACCGGGCGGCCCTGGCGTCCTTTCGGAGCGCCGCGCCAAGGAGGTAGGCCATGCTCCTGTGCCGGTATGGGAGGCCGGGCGAAACTCAAGCGTGCGACCCTCCAGTTCTTGGCGGAGAGCGGGCGGTCAGTCCCGTTCCCCGTAATGTACGGAGGCAGAAAAAGGGGCTCTTGCCCCCACGGCGCCATGTCTTCGGTGCTGGCGACGTCCCGTCCGCCGGTTCTATCCTCAGGCGCCGCGACAGGCTCTGCAGTGAGATCCACAGCGCGGGTGTTCACATCTTCTTTGGTTTCAGGTCCGCGGACGCCGGCCTGGGAGCTGGATTTGTTGAATTCTCCTTCATGTGACCTTGGCAACCAATAAAGACTGCTGGTGCTAGAGCCTGGGTCTGCGTTTTTATTTCCGAGGCAGCAGTAGTAGTGGGACTACACGCGCTTCGCGGTGAGGTGGAGTTTGCAGACCTTGGAAATTAGACCCTACACAGTGCTACGACCGCGGAGAATTATGATGGCTGTGCTGCGCCAGATGCTGCGGATTCCACCCCTACAGGCCTGGGCGCGTGCCTCAGAGGGTAGGGAGGGTGCCAGGGCAGACTCCTCACCGTCTCAGGACCTTAATCTCCTCAAGGGGGATTTCCCACTTCGAAACAACAGGAGGGTTAGGAAAGATAGCTGGTCTTTACCCTGGCAAGTGCAAGGAACCAGGTTTGATCCCCGGTACCACCTTCCATTCTGGCTCTGAAACCAGCTTTAGTGGTACACGCCTGTAATCCCAGCGCCTGGGAGGCCGAGCTGGTAGTGAGACCTACCAAATAATTCTATAAAAGGCCGTCAAGCTAGCTCAGCAGACTTAAGAGCTTGCTTAGGTAAGCTCAGAGGCCCAGGTTCAACCCCTGCCCCCAGTGCCAGACCTGCCCCCGGGCACACTGGGCATGGAGGCACACTCCTGTAATCTCAGTACTAAAGAGATAGAAAACTAGCTAGAGGCCAAGCTACATTAAAAAAGCCCTAGAGGGCCTGGGATATAGAGCAGTATAAGTACCAGCCTGGCAAGTACAAGGTCCTGAGTTCAATCTCGGGGGAAGAAAAAACTGCATCCGTGACATCCCATCCCCAGTCTCACTTGCTGTGTTGGATGCCAGCACAGCTAGCTGAGGATGAAGGGGATCAAATCCCACTCCCTACGACTGTCTTTAGCAGCACTTCAATCTGCTGAGCTATCTGACCAAGCCCTATGCCTAGTGACTTGTATCCTTCACCCCACAGGTTCTCTGGCCACTAGCTGCCTGGCAGACCGTGGTCTTTGGGACCGACTACATGCCCAGCAACGTCCAAACAGTGTCCCCATGTTTGACTGGTTCTTTGGATATGAGGAAGTCCAGGGATTCCTCCTTCCCCTCCTGCAGGAGGGCAGGTTTGCCAGTCCACCAAGAGTGCTGGATGTGGGTTGTGGGATTTCAGGACTGTGTGTGGGCCTTTACACCCAGTCACCACACCCAGTTGACATACTGGGTGTTGACTGCTCTCCTGTGGCAGTGGCTCACATGAGCAGCCTGGTAGAGGGCAGCCAAGGCCAGATGCTCCTGTCACCAGGACACCCCAAGTCCCACCTCTGCTTTAGGCAAGCCAACGCCTTGAACCTGGGACCTGTAGCTCCCTCGGGCTCCTTCCAGCTCCTGCTGGACAAAGGTACCTGGGATGCAGTGGCCCGAGGTGGACTACCTGGGGCTCATCAGATGCTATTGGAATGCCTCAGGGTCCTGAGCCCCCAGGGAACACTCGTCCAGTTCTCTGATGAAGACCCAGATGTGAGATTACCCTGCCTGGAGCAACTATGCCAGGGCCGAACTGTGACCATGCAAGAGTTGGGACCTTTTAGGGGCATCACCTATTTTGCTTATTTGGTTAAAGGCACTCACTAAAGGTAACTTGGTCCTAACTAGTGTTTTCTTTTTATTTATTTTATTGAGAAATAGCAATGAGACAATTTCAAAACTGATGAATAAGACAGTTCAATAATTATCTTCTTAGTGGTTATCCATAGTACAAGAAGCAGACAGGATATCCTGTCCAAACACTTACTACAAATCTTTCTACTCACTGAATTAAGCGAAAGTAGCTGTATATCTATCCTGACTATTTTATTCTGTATATATAAATACAAAATGGTCCTTCCTTTGTATCCCCGTTTTTTTTGTTTAGTCCTATCAGAGATGGGTATTCCATTGGCATCTAAATACTATATAGGGACCAGGGAGATGGCTCAGTGGAATAAGCGCTTCCCTGACAAGCACAAGGGCCTGAGTTCAATCCCTGGTTCCACCAAAAACAAAACAAAAAATAAATACTGTAGGTGCATGAATTCAGCAAAACAATCCAACACAGTCCAGCAGTCCACAATAGTGGTTATGCACAGAAGTCGTTGATTTGAACCTTTCACAGCTCAGCAATGGCTTTACTTTATATATCTCGTTTTTTACTTTTCTGCTGGATGGTTAAAACCAAGATAAAGCAAGACCTATACAACAAGAAATGTAACTTTTGTATCTGATTAGGTCAGTCATATACCCTCAGGATTTATCCTGAAAACCTGTACCACACTTTGTAGATTCTTTGCCAGTGTTAACCTTGTGGATGAGTCGTGGCCATTGCTTGACCAGTCTTCTCTGTGAAAGCCTGAGGGAATGTTTTCTCTCCATGTGACTCTCCTTAGGCACACTATACATCATGATCACTTTGCTCGGTTGCCCCATAATCTTGATCAGAAAATTTGGGACACAACTGAGTTCTATGATGTTAAAAGTACAGGTTCTATGTCCTGAGTCTTCACTGACCTTGAAAGGCTAGGGCCAAAATGTTGGCTGACCTTGCAGCCCTTCCTTTTCTCTAATTTTTGATTTGTAAACTTAGGTTGTTAACCCTCCAGAAGAGAAGCTTACTACCCTGCAACATAGACACTTCAGTTTACCCTAACTGTCTTAAGTATCAATCATCTTAGGCATAACATGGAACAGGTATTTTCCATCAAGTATTGATATATTAAACTTTAAGTCCCTACAGAATATGAAGAAAAAATTTTAAAGAAATAGGAATAAACACTTACATATCTTTACACAGTTTCTGCCACTTTTTTTTTTTTTTTTTTTTTTTTTTTTGCGGAACCAGGGATTGAACTCAGACCCCTGCACTTACCAGGGAAGCGCTTATTCCACTGAGCCATCTCCCTGGCCCCCAATTGAGTGCATTTTGAAAAAAATGGTTTGGGGCTGTAGCCCAGGGTAAAGTATGTACTAGTGAGCTTACAACAACCAGCAACAAAACCCAAATAAGCAGTCATTTCATTTTTTTTTTTTAAGAGTTTTTGCTTTTTTATTTTATTTATTTTTTTTGGTGGCACCAGGGACTGAACTCAGACCCTTGTGCTTGTCAGGGAATTGCTTATTCCACTGAGCCGTCTCCCCAGCCCCTCTTTTTTTAAGTTATTTATTTGAGTGTATGACCGATGTGGATGAGTGTGGTCCTGGGCTGGGCCTAAGCTCTGCCAGGCAAGGCCCGACCTCACGGCGATGGGACGTTATTTGTTGTCAGGTCTTCCTATGTGGTTCAGGCTCCCATTGATCCTCCTGTCTCAGCCTCCTCTGTGCTGGGATTACATGTGTGAGCCACACGTCCAGTTTCTTTTTTTTTTTTTTTATCTTTTTGAGACAGGGTCTCACTATGCAGTTCAGGCTGGCCTTAAGCTCACTTTGTAGCTCAGGCTGGTCTCGAACTCACAACAATCCTCCTGCCTCAGCCTCCCGAGTGCTGGGATTACAGGCATGCGCCACCATGCCCGGCTTACACGTCCAGTTTCAGGGGCTCATACGGGGATGGGGGCAAGGCTTGTCCATACTGGGAATGAAACTCAGGTCCTTGCACTGGCCAGGTCTGGGGCTTAGACCACTGAGCTATCTCCCCAGCCCTCATTTTGCTCATTTAGAAAGAAAAGGTATCTCTGGTGCCTAAGGTAGCATGGTTGCAGGTTTGGCCTTACCTGGGCAGTTTAACAAACTGGTTTCAAAAACTGTTGGGGCTGGGGAGGTGATTCAGTGGAATAAGTGCTTCCCTGGCAAGCACAAGGGCCTGAGTTCAATCCCTGGTACCGAGGTTTAAAAAAAAGTGGTTAAAGATAATACTAAAGGTGTCACTGTTTTTCCTCATCCTCACCATGTATGCAGCAGCAGCTCTTCCTGTGGCCACTGAAGATCCCTGCCCTCCTCATCAGTTTCCAGGACTCAACCACAGTAAAACATAGACGGGGCTTTGGGGAGAACCACCTGGGCCAGGGCAGCAAGGAGCTGACCTGGCCAGAGGATGAGCCTGTCAGGCTTGGGGCTGGGGAAGGGCAATACACACCTTCACATCCTTAGGACCTTATCCCTGTCTCCCACTTTGTCATTCCAGAGAGTGCTGGTCAACCTGGGACTTGCTGGCTGCCAGGAGAAGGCCCTTCCTGATTTGAGGGCCATGGTGATGGTTCATAATGGTGATGGCTTTGCCACTTAATCACTGTGAGGAGAGCACTTGGTGTGATAGAAGATTATGGGCCTTCCAAGGGTGGAGAGAACCCCAAGAGGGGAAGAAGAGCTTTGTTTTTACTTACTCCCTGAAGCTCGGTAGAAGACTAGGATATTAGAGCCCTTGGAAGTGTAGTGACAGGGGTCTTGAGATTCTCTGCCCCTTTGCTTACTAGTTTACCCAGGCTGGCTTGCCTGTTTGTGTCTTATTTAATAAATTTGTATGTAGTGTTTGCCTTGTGTTTACTAAAGTACTTACATAGAAGCTTTAGAACACAAGAAAGGGCTGGGGAGATGGCTCAGTGGAATAAGTACTTCCTTGGCAAGCACAAGGGCCTGAGTTCAATCCCTGATTCTGTCAAAAAAATAATAAAGAATAAAAAATAAAAACACAAGAAAAAAGGGGGGACCAGGGAAATAGCTCAGTAGAATAAACACTTGCCTGGCAAGTACAAGCGCCTGAGTTCAATCCCTGGCTTTGCAAAAAAAAAAAAAGAAAGGAAAGAAACTTTAAAAAGACAGGGTAGAGCCGGGCGTGGTGGCGCATGCCTGTAATCCCAGCACTAGGGAGGCTGAGGCAGGAGGATTGTTGTGAGTTCGACACCAGCCTGAGCTACAAAGTGAGCTTAAGGCCAGCCTGAACTGCATAGTGAGACCCTGTCTCAAAAAGACAAAAAAAAATAAAAAATAAAAAGACAGGGTAGGGTGTAAGCATCTACCTGGCAAGTGCAAGGACCAGAGTATAATTCCCACTATCGCATGCCGTGCTGGCCCTGGAACCAGGCAGGGTGGTGCTGCAGAGGCTGAGACAGGAGGATCACTAGAAATCTGAGCTGCATAGGAAGACCCTGTCTGTATCACATAAATAAATAAACCAGCCTCAGACAGTTCAGGCCATATTTTCCAGTGAAGAAACCCACCACAAATACTAATCAATATTTGCTTCTCTGAAATAAAATTTGCTCTTACATGAAATCCAGAATTTTCCTGGTTAGGTTAAAAACCAAAGGCAGCTAGTCAAATGGAAAGAACAACTGAGATTGGAGAAAGGAAAAGAGGAAGGGGGGAAAATTTAAAATATATATATATATAGAGAGAGAGAGAGAGAGCTAAGATAATTGTCCTGCTAATTTCTATTAGTTCATTGAAAGGAACAATTAGTACATGCCTATATCTGGTAATCTGAAGATAACAATATGCATTTTCAGGATCTTGCACTTCCAGGCAGGTGCTGTGCCACTGAGCCATTTCCCCAGCCCCAACAATATGCAATATAATAATCCTTGCTAATTTCCTATAGGTTTTATTTTTATTATTATTCTCTATTTAAAAAAGGCAGTTGGGCCGGGGAGATGGCTCAGTGTAATAAGCGTTTCATTGACAAGAGCAAGGGCCTGAGTTCAATCCCCGGTTCCACCAAAAAAAAAAAAAAAAAAAAGCAGAGCTGGTGATGCAAGCCTGTAATCCCACCCACTCAGGAGGGTCAGGTAGGTAGGTTGCAAATTTGAGGTCAGTCTGTGCAATTTAGACAACAAAATGGGGGGCCAGGGAGATAGCTCAGTAGAATAAGTGCTTGCCTGACAAGCACAAGGGGCTGAGTTCCATCCCAGTACGAAAAAAAAAAAAAAAAGCTTGGCATGGCGGTGCACACCAGTAATCAGGAGGATAGACAAGAAGATTGTTATGAGTTCGAGAACAGGGCTGCAAAGTGAACTCAAGGCCAGCCTAAACTGCATAACAAGATGTTCATCTCAAAAAGACCAAGGGGGAGCTGGTTGATGGCTCAGTAGAGTAAGCACTTGCCTGGCAAGTGTAAGGGCCTGAGTTCAATCCCCGATTCCACAAAAAAAAAAAGTGGGGTGGCAGGGATACAACATGGCTTCTGCCTGCAAGACAGTGTTTGTTTTTTTTTTGTTTGTTTGTTTTTTTTTATAAAGAGTTCTATTCCCAGTACCAAAACAAAATAAAAAAGGGCTGAGTAGAGCTCAGGGTAAAGTGCCATCCAGGGTGTGTGTGTGTTTCACAAAGGCAAGACCATGCCACGAGAAAGGTTTACAGGCCACTCGAAGCAAAGGGAAATATTTGTCTTTGATTCTGAAGTGGCAGGAGCTGGAAGGAGTCGATGGATGGATGTCCAGAAAGTGCTGTGTTGAACATACGATGAGTTACTGCACGAGGCTGGGGGCCGAGCCAGTTGCAGGGTTTAACCCGTGCAGCTGTAGACTCCACCGCACCAGGACAAGCTCCTCCCCAGGGTCTCTACCCCTATCAGAGCGCCTGGCCGCGGAGGCTCCGCCCCGATGCCCTCGCTCCCAGACGCCCTCCAGCGGCTGTACCATCGAGACGCGGGCGCGCTGGGCGCCTCGGACGCCTCCACCAGCAGCCGCTCTAGCCCGCCCAAGGACGACGAGACGCTCTGCGGCCGCGGTGTGAGGGCGCAGCAGGAGCCCTGGAGTTCGCCGGCGGGCGCATGGGGACCCTGTGGAAGGCACTGGTCGCAGTCGCAGCGCTGGGCGTGGGGGCGGGCGTGGGGTCCGCGCTCTTTGCCTTGGTGACCCCGGGTGAGCGGCGGAAGCAGGCGATGTTGAAGGTAAGCCGCGGGGCGAGGCGGGCGGGCGTGCGCGGGCGTTTCGGGCGGAACCCAGAGTCGGCCGGCTGTCCCCGCAGGAGATGCCCGAGCAGCACCCGCAGCACAGGGAAGAGAAGGTGCGCACCCAGCAGCTCGTGATGGCTACGCTGCAGGAGGCTGCGGCCACGCAGGAGAACGTGGCATGGAGGAGGAACTGGACAGGCGGCGGTCGTACTGTGTGAAAACCACCACGCCGGGCTGGGGACGCGGGGCTTCGGGCCTGCGGAGCAGCGCCGAGCAAGCCGGATTCAACCCCCTCCCCATGCAACGCTGAAACCCCATATGGCCCAACAACCACTTTCTCAAAATGTTTTCCAAGTGTTTTCTAAAGGGAAACCATATGATACTGTCTTCCAGGAAAGGAATGAACCCAGGCGCCTTAGCTACACCTCCAGGATGCCTGCCCCCTCTATTCAGTTTTGAGACTGGATCAGGCCAGTCCCCTAACTTGAGCTTGCTTTTGCTTTTTTTTTTTTTTGTTTTTTTTGGCAGAACCAGGGATTGAACTCAGGCCTTTCCGCTTGCCTGGGAAGCACTTAATTCTACTGAGCCATCTCCTCTGCCCCTTGGCTTGCTTTTGGTTCTCATGCCTCAGCTTCCCAGTAACCCGGGATTACAGACATGCAACACCATGGTCCCAGTACCAAGGACATTCTTGAAATCTACACTGCCCTAGAAACTATCAACATATACATGTATTTTAGGTTTGATGGTGTCTAGCACCTAACGACCAGTAATGCCTCACTACTGGGATTTTTTTTTTTTTTTTTTTGGTGCGCTTACCAGGCAAGTGCTTATTCTGAGCTATCTTCCCAGCCCTTACTACTGGGATTGATGAAGACTGGTCACCAGTGAAGACCTACTTCAGGGTCTTGGGAATGTAGCTCAGTGGCACAGCACTTGCCCAGCATGTGTGAGGTCCTAAATTCTACCCCCGATCCTCCCACCCCACAAAAAGATCTGGTTTGACTTTCTTCATATTACAGAACCCAAAACCTCTTTCCTGTTCTACAAATCAGAATTTTTTGTGTGTGTAACTGGGGATTGAACTCAGGCCCTTACACTTGCCAAGGAAATGCTTATTCCACTGAGCCATCTCCCCGGCCCCCCCCTACAAACCAGAATTGTCTGGGCAAGAAGGTATCTGCCTGTGTCCCAGAACACTGGGTGATATGGGGAGAAGTACAGCTGCGAGTCCGATGCCAATATATAAGTTCAAGACCCCCACTAGACAGTGAGACCTTGCCTCAAAAAAACAAAGGTGTGGTAGTGCCCAAACCTACAATGCAGCACTTGAGGCTGAAGCAGAATAATCACTAGAGTTCAAGGCCAGCCTAAACTACACAGCAGCACCTACTGAATGTAAATTATCCTAAGGTTTTTTTTTTTTTTTTTTTGTCTTTTTGAGACAGGGTCTCACTATGCAGTTCAGGCTGGCCTTAAGCTCACTTTGTAGCTCAGGCTGGTCTCGAACTCACAACAATCCTCCTGCCTCAGCCTCCCGAGTGCTGGGAGGTTTTTACCAGTGGAGTCCAACCCCCACCTCCATATTAAGGATGGAAGCCAAGGGTCCTCTACCACTGATCTACATTCCTAGCCTTTTGGGGAGTTATTTGACCTAGGGTCTAAGTTTCCCAGGCTGGACTCAAAAATCTCAGTCTTAGGGCTGGGAGATAGCTCAGTAAAATAAGTGCTTCCCTGCCAAGCACAAGGGCCTGAGTTCAATCCCCGGTTCCATAAAAAAAAATCTCAGTCTTTCACACTGAGCCTAGGCACGTAACCTCTGGCCCAAGCATGCTCAATTAGTGACACCCTCCGCCCCTTGTATTTTATCCCTGCAGTTATCAAGCAGACCTGTAACTGAACAAAGGTTGCACTGATTAAAGTCTACTCTGCTGTAAATGAAAGAGCACATATAGTATTATCTTGCCATCCTTCTCATTAACTGATGACCCTGCCAAGTTTTTTCAGTTTATTTTTGGAGCCAGGGCGGAACCCAGGGCTTCCAGCTTGGTAGGCTAGTGCTACTCAGTTCTGTCCCACCCAGCTATTCAAGTGTTCAAGAAGGAGCCAGGCACAAACAGAATACATGGGGCCCATTTATTAGGATAGAGATGTCAGCGCCCTAGCTAGCGAAGATGAAGGTCAAAAAGGATGGCAGGATACAGGATCTTCAGCTGGGACATTTCTTGGCCACAATGAGTACAGCAGAAGGCACAAGTCCTGAGGATCCATTGAAGGGAACAAGCTTGAAACCCGAGGGCACTTGCTTCCTGCTCCCCAAATCCTGGTCTCACACCAAGTTCATCAATCCCTCTGCCAGCAGCCCTCCCCCCAGGTAGTGACACCCCCACTGCTCATGCCATACCCAGCTCCTGTAGGGGCCGCTCCATGTCAGCCTCAGAGAAGGCTCGTCTGGGGAAGCCACTGAGCAGCTGCACAGGGTCCTGGGCCCCTCCAGGTTCTGCCCCACAATGCAATTCCACATAGAGTCTCACGGCCGCCAGCTGTTCTCGGGCCTGAAAGGTCTGAGTCAATGACGTTCCATCTGGCAGCCTGACCTGGAGGACAAGGGAGATGGATGCCCAGCACCACGAGCATCAACACAATGACCAGGTCAGGGAGATGGTTCAGTAGAATAAGCACTTCCCTGGCAAGTGGAAGGGCCTGAGTTCAATCCCGTTTTGCAAAAAAAAACAGAATGGCCAGTAGCCACATAGCTAAAGCTGTCCCCTCTTAAATGCTCCAAAAGAAGAGCCACTTGTAATAAAGCCACTGCTTTATTAGGTATGAATGTCTTCCGTTCCTCCACCACTTAATGTGATAACAAGGCGGTACATAGAAATATCAAGATCAAATCAGCAGGCTGGGCAGATAGCTCAGCAGCATAAGCACCTGTCTGCCAAGTCCAAAGTCCCAAGTTCAATCCCCCATACCCCCACAAAAAAAAATATCAGCTGGGCCTGGGGAACCCTAAAATCTTAGAGGCTGAGGCAAGAGGATACCTATGATGACTTCGAGGACAGCCCTGGCTGCAGAGTACAGGGCCAGTCTGAATAACAGTAGTGAGATCCTATCTCAAAAAGAAAAAAAATGTTAAATATCACAAAATTATGCTGGGCGTAGTGGCGAACACCTGTAATTCCAGCAGTCAGGAGGCTGAGGCGGAAATATGGCTACAAGCTCAAGGCCAGACTAGCTACATAGTAAGTTCAAAGCTAACGTGAACTACATGGTGAGACCCTATCTCAAAAAAATAAAATTAGCTATGTAGTGAACCAAACGAAAATAAGGACAAGTAAAAGAACAACTGCTGCATACAAAGGAGGTATGGACTTAAGTGGGAAAACTTGATCTCTTGTTAAGTAGGAGATAAGGTTTCAAAAGTCATTTACAAAGGAGGGAGAGATATGGCAAAAGGAGAAAAGAGATTTGGCAACTAGAGATGACTGCACAGTTTTTTTTTTGTTTTGTTTTGTGGAACCAGGGATTGAACTCAGGCCCTTGCGCTTGCCAAGGAAGCGCTTATTCCACTGAGCCATCTCCCCAGCCTCTACTGCACAATTTCTAAGCTGGCTACCTTACAGATTTCAGGAGCAAGACAGGAATCAGGTCAGTACCTGGATGCGACACTGGTCATACTCCCGCTTGGTAGGAGGCTCCTGACTGGGAGAAGAGGGAACAGGACCTGTCTCTGTCACTGGCAAGGTCGGCTGAGGACCTACATTACCACCATACTGGAGGGCAAAGGGACAGAGTAACCCTTAGGTGAAACCAGCATCTAAGCCCATGCTTTCCCCCTAGATGATTAATTAACCCAGCTACTACATTTTATAGTCTTCCCCATCACCCACCTTCTTAGCTCTCTCTGCCTTGTCTCTTTCAATCTTTTCTCGAACCCTCTGTCTAGAACGTAAACAGGAATAGGTTAGATGCAGACAAAACCAATCTGCTTTCTCTGGTACTGGCCTACCACCATGCCCAGCACAGACCTGGCTGCTAACTCCTCAGCCTTCTCCCTCCTCCGCTCCTCTGCAGCTCGGCGCATGTCATCTTCCTGTAGTCTCTGTCTAGCGGCTGTTAGCTCCTGCCCTTGTCTCCTGCGCTGCCTTTCTCGTTCCAAGGCTTCCCGCTCTTCCCTTTCTTCCCGTTCCCGATGCTTCTGGGCCACTAGCTCCATCATCCTGTTTTCCAGAGGGAAGAGTTCAAAAGAAGCACACATGGAAGTGGAAGGCAGATTTACAACTGGAACACGGATCTCATAATGAAAGAAAAAAATGCCAAGAAAAATAAGGATGCTAAACGCGCACCTCAGTAGTAAAGCGCATGCTTAGCATGCCTCAGGCTCTGGGTTTTAAAAACAAAAAAGCCAGGCATGGTGGTCCACCCCAGCAATGCCAGCATTCCGAAAGCTCAGGCAGGAGAATTGCTGAGAAATTAAAGCGAGCCTGAGCTCCACAGTAAGATCTTGTCTCAAAAGAAACCAAAATAGAGTAGGAGATGTGGCTCAGTAGGTTCAGTGGTAGAGCCCTTCCTTGCCTTACATGCACAAGGCCCTGGGTTCTATACCCCACACGACCTAAATGAAGAGGCCAAGCTTCTGTCCAGGCTCCACAGGGAAGTTAAGAGCCTGGGCGTGGTCACCTCTTGGTCTGCTCCTGCCGCTCCTCTTCGCTCAGGACGGGTCTCCCCTCCCCGGAGGCCGCACGGGGTCCTGGAATGAGCGCCGGGGTTACAGCGTGCCCAGTCACCCCTGCCCCTTCCCGCCCTCCTCCCACTAGCGCTGCCACTCCGCCGACCTTCGGGTCCCGGCTCCCTGCCCAGTGTGCTCCCGCGCGGGGCAGGCGGCGGCGATGGCGGGTCGTCGGCCTCTGGGTCGTCCTCGTGCTCCATCAGCCTGCGAAGCGGGGAGTTAGCGCGCGGCCGCGGCCGACCGCCCTCCCCCCACCTGGCGCTCACCAGTCCATCGCGGCCTCGATGCCCTGGTTCCCCGTGAGGGCCAGAGCCTTCTCCCTGGGGGCAGAAACACCGTGAGCGGCGCCCGAGCCATGGTGGTGGCGGGCGGGGCGCGGGCCGGGCTCCCTTACGCGCGTCCCCGGGCAAATCCCATCTCGATGAGACTCTCCAGCGCCGTCAGCTCCGCCATGACGCCACCGCGCGGACCTGGGGGCAAGAAGGACCGCGCGAGGGTCAGCCGGGGTCACCGCCCGACCCTGGACAGGGGCGCACTCGCTCACCGGGACGCCGCAGTACTGGAAGGCTACCGGAAGCGGAAATGCCCGGTCTGTTTGGTCACGTGGGGAGGGCGCAGACGGGTGCCGCAGCAGGACAGAAAGCTCCTGCGGCCCGGCAACGAGGAGCTACGCGCACAGATAAGGCGGCCTATGTTTGGGTGGAGTCCCAGCGCCCTTGTTTCACAGTGCCCTCGCTTCCACACCCTCCTCAGATTTGGAGACGATGAGAGGAAAGATTTATTATTTCAGATCAGTGATTTCTTTCTTTTTTTTGTCTTTTTCAGGCTGGCCTTAATCTCACTTTGTAGCTCAGGCTGGTCTCGAACTCACAGCAATATATATATTATATGTATATATAAGTTTTTTACTTTACAGGGTGTTTAGAGTCTCACTACTACATCGGACTATTTACAGGCTCCCTGGACCTGGGATTACAGAAGCACCACCACACCCAGTCTCAGTTGCCGGTTTAGCTCATGGAGGAGGGGGCTGAGCCTGCTTACAGGCGCTGCTTTATTTATTTTTTTAATTATTTATTTGTTTATTCATTTATTTATTTGGCATAACCGGGGATTGAACTCAGGCCCTTGCACTTGCCAGGGCAAGCGCTTATTCCATTGAGCCATCTGCCCGGTCCAGGAACTGGTTTAATCCTCTGAGCTGTTTGCCTGACCCTAGAGCAGTATTTTAAAATCAAGTACCACGTTGGAAAAAGATGGCAGTACAACAGCCACCCTGATAACCTTAACTGAGCCACACGCAGAAATTCCTACCTTTTCAGCTCAAAGAAATTTTACTGTGTCACAGGCTGGAACTTTCCGCTTCGCAGGGAGCACAGCCACTTTTTCTCTCCTTTGCAATTGGCACTAAAAGAATCCAAACAGCTGGGGGTCCATTGAGGGTTTTCAACGTGTCTAACATGTTAGTTAAGTTCAAGTTGCAAATAACCTGGGACAAATTACACTTTTTTTTTTTTTTACAGTACTGGGGATTGAACTCAGGACCTTGTGCTTACTCATTCTACTGAGCTATCTCCCTGGCCCTATGGGAAAAATTGCACATTTTCATGAAGCTATACTCTTTAAAACCGTAAAGGATTAAAACAAGCTACCAATACCTGTAGCCATTTACTTATTTATTTATTTGATGCAGGTTCTTGCTCTGCAGTTCAGACTCATAGTGATCCTCCTGTCTCAGCCTCCTTAGCACTGGCATTACAGGCATGCACCACCATGCCCAGTTTCAAGGCCAGTGGGGCATACCCAGAGTTTCAGAGCCAGCACTACATGAAGTAGGTACTGGGGATCAAACTCAGTTCCTTGCACTTGCCAGGCAGGTGCTTAAATCCACCAAACTATCTCTCCAGCCCTACCTTAGGTTTACTAGAACTTATAGGGTGACTAGAAAGGAATAACTGCAGTGTGTTTAAGTTCAGGGGCCTATTTATTGTGGAAAGGAAATTTTCTGAATTGTGCTTGGATCGTGCCACTTGCAAAGTCACTCACAATGAGCCGGGCGTGGTGGCGCATGCCTGTAATCCCAGCACTCGGGAGGCTGAGGCAGGAGGATTGTTGTGAGTTCGAGACCAGCCTGAGCTACCAAGTGAGCTTAAGGCCAGCCTGAACTGCATAGTGAGACCCTGTCTCAAAAAGACAAAAAAAAAAAAAAAAAAGTCACTCACAATGTTTTTTTTTTTTTTTTTTTTTTTTTTTCTTTTTGGCGGAACTGGGGATTGAACTCAGGCCTCTATGCTTGCCAGGCAAGCACTTATTCCACTGAGCCATCTCTCTAGCCCCTGATGAGGTTATGTTATGGTCTCCTCTTCCAAATACAGGATATGGGCTTTTCTTTTGCACAAAGGACGGAATTGCAGGATGTTCCATGGGGCTTAGAGGATCATTCATCCATTCCAGTTAGCCTTTTCTCAGACAGTGCTTTTGTGTGTGGTGTGATGCACCCGCTAAAACTGCCTTGATTCACACTAGCAGGAAGGTCTTGCTCATTTGTTTCACACTCTCCAATTTGCTATTTTGTCAGTTTATGTCCCCTGGGGTTTTTGTTTGTTTCCTTGTTTGCTTGTTGTGTGTTTGTTTGTTTGAGACAGGGCCTCAGTATGCAATTCTGGCTGGAATTAAGTTTACTTTGTAGCTGAGGCTGGTCTTGAACTTGTAACAATCCTGCCTCAGCCTCTTAAGTGCTGGAATTACACACGTGTCACCACACTCAGCTATGAATGCACTCAATGTAAGCTCAAATTTCAGTTACGAAAAAAGA
>PVKA01004306.1:87199-100481 GCA_004027165.1 Ctenomys sociabilis
AAAAAAAAAAAAGAAAAAAGAAGGGAAAAAAGACAAAAAAAGGAAATCCTTCTCTCCAAAATTGACACCTCATAAGAAACTTAATTTGGCAGTATGTATTGTTAACTTTCTAAGTCCTACTCAGGGTGGAACTACAGCAGCACAAAGCAATTCAATTGGTAAAAGGAAAGATTAGAGAGCATTCTTTGCAAAGGTCTTCGCACTAGAGGATGAGGGACCCAGCCCAGTACCAGCATGGGGTCAAGGTGTGCTCTTGTCTCTGTAGAGGGCCCTGAACAGCCTGCCTGGGTGCCAGCATGTGCTGGCCCGCTGTGTCAGGGACTCATGGACCCAGATCTGGAGAAGGAGTTAATTCCACATTTCAAGAACCTGATACCAGCCTGGGGAGATAGTTCAGCAGTGCAACCTGGCAAACATGAGGTCCTGAGTTCAATCTCTGGTACCAAACAAGACAAAACAAAAAGCAAAAGAACATGATACTGGGCCAGGGATATAGCTTAGTGGCACAAGCACTGCATGGCAAGCTCAAGGCCCTAAACGCAATCCCTGGTACCAATAAATTAATAAACAACCCTGATGCTCAGTCCTATGACAGTGATGCCTCAGGGCCTTTTCCTTTCCCTTCAGAGACTTCTGTGCATCTCACAGACAAGGATGAGGCCAATCAAAGGAACTGATCCAGGATGCCCAGGAGATGGCAACAAAAAATGGGAAACAAAGGTCTAAGAAAGAAACAGAATATATAGAGATAACTGAGCTGAAAGTTACCAATATTCTTAAGATAAAATAAAATTGGGCCAGGGAGATAGTTTGACAGTCTACACAACTTCCTGGCAAGCGCAAGGACCCAGGTTGGATTCCCCAGTACCATGTGCCATGCCACTGTGCTGGCTGTCAAAACTGGGTCCCAGGGATCCACCCACTCGGGCTCCCCCTCCTGTCCCTCTCTTGGACAGGAGCTTTCTTTCCCTCAATAAATATATTCTGCTCATTAAAAAAACAAAAACAAAACTGGGTCCAAGCCTGGGGAAGCTCAGATAGGAAGATCACTATGAGCACTCAGGAGGCTAAGGCAGGAGTTTGAGACTGTGACTTTGAGACCAGCATAGGTTACAACATGAGCTGAAAGCTAGTCTGAACTACATAACTAGACCCTGTGTCAAAAAGACAAGAAGAAAAAGAGGGTCCAGGGAAATAACTCAGTGGAATAAGCTCTGTGTGGAAAGCACAAGGTCTAAAGTTTGATTTCTCATACAGAAAGAAAGGAACAAAGGAAGGCAAAAAAGAAAGAAAGAAATTTCTGCTAATTGGCTTACAAAAAAAAAAAAATCTGCCTAGTCAATATATAACTATAAATTTCTAAAATTGTAAAAGATGACTTAATTCAATTTGATCCAAAATATATCTGAGTGCACTCTGATTATTTTGTTTGTTTGTTTTTGGCAGTATTGAGGATTGAATTTGGGACCCAGTACTTGCCAAGCAGGCATGTGTTCTACTGTGCTATCTCCCTGGCCCTATCTTTTAAATGTATTAATTATTTATTTATTTTTTGGTGGAACCGGGGATCGAACTCAGGCCCTTGCACTTGCCATTGAAGTGCTTATTCTACTGAGCCACCTCCCTGGCCCTTTTTAAAAATTTGTATTTATTTATTTTGTATTTTTTTTAAGGAAAGGTCTACAGGGTGTTCAGGGTCTCACTATGTAGTGACTTGTAGTGATCTGCCTGTTTTGTTTTTGTTTGGTTTGTTTTTTTTGTGGGGGGGGAATCAGGGAGTGAACTCAGGCCCTGCACTTACCTGTTTATAGCCTCCCAGGAGCTGGGATTACAGGCACGCTATCTCAATATGCCTTTGGGGCGGGGCCCGCACTGCAGGCCTGGGGATTGAACTCGCAGCCCCTGTACCTGCTTGCAGGTGCTTTAATCCACTGAGCTATTTGGTCCTGCCCTAAATTTGTGTTTATTTTTATGTGCACTCAAAACATTACTTCTATTTTTTTTTTCAACATTGCCCTTTTAAAAAAATTTTAGGGCTGGGGAGATGGCTCAGTGGAATAAGCACTTCCCTGGCAAGTGAAAGGGCCTAAGTTCAATCACTGATTCTGCCAATAAATAAATGAATAAATAAATAAATAAATATAAAAATAATTTTTCTTACAAGTAAAAAAAATATATATATTTTTTAAGTTTATTTGTCAGAGAGTCTCTCTACACAGCTCCGACTGGATGGTCACACTCATAGTGACCCTCCTGTTTCCACCCCCCAGAACTGGGATTACAGGCCCAGTTTCAAGGTCTAGCAAAGTGTACCTGGATTTCTGGGACTGGCACAACATGCAGTTTTGGGGATCGAAGTTGGGTCTTTGTGCTTGTCAGGCAGATAGACCACAGAGCTATCTCCCCAGCCCTCCTGGGGTCCTGAGTTCAACCCCTGGTACTGCAAAAAAAGAAAGAAAGAAATAAATTTGTTCAGGTAGCTAAGGGGACCTTTTTTTTTTTTTTTTTTTTTTTTTTTCTTGTGGGACCGGGAATTGAACTCAGGGCCTTGCACTTGCCAGGGAAGCACACATTACACTAAGCCATCTCTCCAGCCCTGCTAAGGGGACCTTTTGAGCTTGGAGAATTACTGGTTAAGGCTCCCTTTGGTGAATAAAGGAGCAAATGCCTGGAAAAGTGCCTAGCCTTTGTCCATTAATAGGAAGCCCCCGTAATCTCAGTGGACATGGTGGCACACATCTGTAATCCCATCACTCAGCTAACAACTGAAAGTGAATCTCTTATGTTCTGGGTCCTCATTGACCTCAGAGGGCTAGGGTCAAAATATTGGCTATGCTCTTAGCCCATCTATTGTTCTTTTTTTTTCATCCAAATCTCAGTTGTAAGCCAGGCATGGTGGCGCAGGCCTGTAATCCCAACACTTGGGAGGCTGAGGCAGGAGGATTGTTGTGAGTTGAGACCAGCCTGATTACCAAGTAAGCTTAAGACCAGCCTGAACTGCATAGTGAGACCCTGTCTCAAAAAGACAAAAAAAACAAAAAAAAAACCTCAGTTGTTGAACATTCAGAAGAGGTTAATAACATTACATATTACTATGTTATCAAAATATCAAGTACCTAAGAACATAAAATGGAACTATTATTTTCTAACAACTATGGATATTCTAATATTTGAATCCCTGTAGAATGTTAACAATTACATAATTTACGCATAAAATTAGAAATCAAAGCCATATATAATATTGCAGTATGATAATCACAATGATAATTTTTTTTGGTAGCAGGAATTGAACTCAGGACCTTGTGCTTGCCAGACAGCTGCTTGTGCCACTGAACTATACCCTTGGCCCTTCTTTAAATTAATTAATTAATTAATTTGTATTTTAACTTAAAGAGTGAAAAATAGAAGCAAAAACAAATAGAAAAAAATGACATAAACAGGGTAACATACAACAATACATATGTTACAGATTTTCAAAACAGGGATAGTTAATTATATATCTATATCTATATCTATATATATAGATATAGATATATTTTTTTTTTTTGTCTTTTTGAGACAGGGTCTCACTATGCAGTTCAGGCTGGCCTCGAGCTCACTTTGTAGCTCAGGCTGGTCTCGAACTCGCAACAATCCTCCTGTCTCAGCCTCCCAAGTGCTGGGATTACAGGCATGCGCCACCACGCCCGGCCTATCTATATATATATATTTTTTTTTTTCTTTGTCTTTTTGAGACAGTGTCTCACTATGCAGCTCAGGCTGGCCTTAAGCTCACTTTGTAGCTCAGGCTGGTCTCAAACTCACAATAATCCTCCTGCCTCAGCCTTCCGAGTGCTGGGATTACAGGCATGTGCCACCATGCCCGGCTATATATTATTTTTAATAAAACAATCCAACACAGATCAGCAATCCACAATAGAAGTGGGTTATCCACAGAAGTTGTTGACTTGAGCCATTCACAGCTCAGTATATTAACATGACTTTAATACCTTCATTTTTATACTTTTGTGCTGGATGGTTAAGACTGAGTTAAGCAAGACCTATATAACAAGAAATGTGACTTTTGCATCAGATAAGGTCAGTCAGGTACATTCAGGGTTTATCCTGTAACCCTGTACCATACTTTGTACTTCCCTTGTCAGTGTCAGCCATGTGGATGAGTCATGGCCATTGCTTGACCAATTTGCTCTCTGTGGAAGCCTGAGAGAAAGTTTTCTCTCCGTGTGACTCTCCTTAGGCACACTATACATCATGGCCCCATAAACTCCTTGATCAGAAAATTTGGGACACAACTGAGTTACATGATGTTACAGTACAGGTTCTCCTGTGTCCTGAGTCTTCTTTATGACCTTGAAAGGCTAGGGCCAAAATGTTGGCTGACCTTGCAGCCTTTCTTTTTCTCCAATTTTTGACCTGCAAACTTAGGTTGTTAACCATCCAGAAGAGAAGCTGATTATTACCCTGCAACATATGCAGTTCGGTTTACCCTCACTATTTGTCTAAATATCAGACATCATAGGCATAACATGGAGCATGTATTTTCCATCAAGTATTGAGATACTAAACTCTAAGTCCATACAGAATATGAAGAAGAAAATTAAAAAAAGTAATTAACACTTATATATATTTACATAGATATTTAGAAATCTATCCACATACAGTATTATAGCAGGACTGTCTTGTGACATTTTTCATCTTATTTTTCATTTATTACCCTTTAAAAAACATTTTATTTGAAAGACAGTATAGTAATAGTTGGTATGTCGTGACAAAAGGTACATATTTAGAAGAACAGAATGGCAGGCATTTGAAGCTTGACCCTTCTATTACACTTTGTTAAATTCAGTGCAGTTGCTTAGTTCACAGGTATCAACATATACAGTTGGTCGGGGTGAGAATACTACCACTTCACTGCTAGTTTCAAAAATCTCCTGATGTTTCTCAGGATCATTGTCTTACCCATCTAGTGTGTGTAAGTGAATGGTCTTGGCCCTGTCATGTTTCTCAGTGTTTCTCCTTGCCCTCTCCTCATTGTCCAATCCTCAAGTTCTCGCTTTCCTTTTAATTGTGTTATACATTTCTATTTGCAGTTCTTCTTTTGAGTTATACTAGGGAGACTATATGACATTTGCACATCTGGGTCTGGTTTATTTTGCCTATAAGTATATCTTCAAGTGGTGTCCACTTAAATATGAAGGCTTCAAGTTTATCATTCTTTTTTTTTTTTTTTGTCTTTTTTGAAACAGGGTCTCACTATGCAGTTCTCACTTTGTAGCTCAGGCTGATCTCGAACTCATAACAATCCTCCTGCCTCAGCCTCCCGAGTGCTGGGATTACAGGCATGTGCCACCATGCCTGGCTAAATTTATCATTCTTTACAGCTGAGTAATACTCCATTGTATAAAAATACCACATCTTTTTCAACCATTCCTCATGTGATGGGCATCTTGGTTGTTTCTAAGATTTGGCTATCACAAATTGTGCTGCTTACCTTTGACCCTTTAATTTGGCCTTCAATGTCCAATGGAAAAGAATAACCATAAAAAGAAAATTTTCTGCAGAAGTCCTCCAAACACAGCTCTTCCAACTATAACTAACCACCCATCACTTGTCACTATAAAACAGAAAAGGTGCAGATGCGGAGAGCCCCTGAAGCTGTGTTTTTTTCATACCAGATATTGAATTCATGGTGGGAGGAGATGGCTCAGTAGAGTAAGTGCTTGCCTGGGAAGCTCAAGGGCCTGGGCTCAATCCCTGGTTCCACCAAAAAAAAAAAAAAAAAAAAAGACAGTCTCCAGAAATTGAATTCATGACCTCAAGCCAAGTAGGCAGGGGCTAGGCAGGCCTCCACAGTGCTGGGCAGGCCATATCTATGGCCCAACAGAGAGGAAAGTGAATTTTATTTTTTTTATTTCATATTACTTTTTATATCAGGAGTTGAACTCAGGACCTTTCACTTGCTAGGCTGATACTTATTCCACCTTGCTATCTCTATGACATGAAACTGAACATTCATCACATGTACAGGATTGGGACAAGGCTGGTCTGAGAACAAACAATATCAGAAGCAAGGTGCTTTAGTCCAAAGAACATCAAGCCCTGAGACAATCTAGGGAATGGGTTGCTAGGCAAAAAGAGTGTCATGTAACATCTTCTTGCCAAATGTATAAATAACATGCTACAGTGTTTGAGCAGTTCCCCTCTTCCCCTGGAGAGAGGGCCCAGCCTGAGCTCCGCCTTCTGTCTCTCATCTTTATTTCTCCATCCTCTCACCATCTTTCCTCTGGGAACACTGAGAAACATGTGGGCTGGGGCATGCTGGGATTACAGGATTGTGCCACCACAACCACTTATTCTACGCTGATTTTTAAATGTTTATGAGAAGGTAGAGTTGGGAAATTACAGCCATATGCCTGTAATCCTAGCAGGTAGGGAAGCTAGCGGAAAAAGAATGGAGAGTTAGAGGCCAATCTGGACAATTTAGCAAGACCATTTCTCCAAGTAAAATGGTCATGGGGCTGGGCATGGTGGTAGTCTTGTAATCCCAGCACTGTGGAGGCTGAGGCAAGAGGATGGCCAGAAGTTTCAGGCCAGAAGAAGGCTCAGTGGAATAAGTGCTTCCCTGGTGAGCACAAGGGCCTGAGCTCAATCCCTGGTTCCGCCAAGAAAAAAAAAAAAAAAAAAAAAAGAAGTTTCAGGCCAACTTGAACTACATAGTGAAACCCTGTTTCAAGAAACAAAACACCAAGAAGGGGGGGTTTGCTAGAACACTGGGTGAGTATATGGGAGGCCTTGGGTTCTATTCCCATTTTCAGGGCAAGACAAAAAACAAAACAAAATGAAAAAACAATTGACACTAATAATGTAAGCACTAGAGATTTTTTTTTTTCTAATTGGTGATTGAACTCAGGCCCTTGCGATTGCCAGGGAAATGCTTATTCTACTGAGCCGTCTCCATGGCCCCCAGAACTAGAGATTTTTATATGAGTTTGGTTTTTTGTTTTGTTTTGGTCTTCTGAGACAGGGTTTTTGTAGGTCTGGATGAACTTGAACTCACATGTGCTGGGATTATAGGCATGTGCTACCATACCAAGCTGATTAATTTTGATTTTTTTTGTTGGGGAGCAGCCCCTGAGGGTCAGGCTGGTGCTGAATGTGGTGCCAGGGATCAAACCACAGCTCCCTGTGCCTGCCTAAACTTGCCTAAGCAAGCACTTTAGACTGCTGAGCTATTTCACAGCACTCCCCGCCCCTCCCCTTTTTTTGTCTTTTTGTGAGAGTCTCCTACCCATGTCAGGTTGGCCTTGAACCCACTTTGAACCCCAGACTCACCTTGAACTCACAATGATCTTTTATTTTTGGTGGGACCAGGGATTGAACTCAGGCCCTTGCTATTGGGGGAAGTGCTTACTCCACTGAGCCATCTCCCCGGCCCACAATGATCTTGTGTCAGCTCTGAAAGTCTGGTATTATAGGCATGTGCCATCATACTCACCTCCTCGGCTATTCAGATTTAATTATCACAACAATTCTTATTATGTAGGTACTATTATTAGTCACAGGAAACACACAAAGAAAGATAACTTTTGCAAGGTCATAAAAGTAGCAAGGAAGGCTAAGGGTTCATCCCATCAAGTGTAAACCTCTGTACTGGGTTGTTTGAGGTGAACACAGTCAAGTTGCATAGTTTAGGGGTAGTTGTCACTTTTGTTGTTGTTTGAGACAATATCTCACTATGTGCCCCAGACTGGCCTGCAGCTCAAGGCAATCCTCCTATAGGAGTGCAGCACCATGCCTGGCTGGTAGTTATTTTATTTTATTATTATTATTATTATTATTTTTGTCTTTTTTGTCTTTTTGAGACAGGGTCTCACTGCAGTTCAGGCTGGCCTAAGCTCACTTTGTAGCTCAGGCTGGTC
This sequence comes from Ctenomys sociabilis, assembly GCA_004027165.1. Classification (NCBI taxonomy): domain Eukaryota; kingdom Metazoa; phylum Chordata; class Mammalia; order Rodentia; family Ctenomyidae; genus Ctenomys; species Ctenomys sociabilis. Next base: position 95,119 of record PVKA01004306.1, read on the forward strand.
TCGAACTCACCAACAATCCTCCTGCCTCTGCCTCCCCAGTGCTGGGATTACAGGCATGCGCCACCATGCCCAGCTAGTTATTTTAAACCACTGAGAGCTTCATACCTCTTACTAGGAAAAAATGATGCCCCCTAGACTTGATTACATTTCTACAATCCCAACATGCTAGGAGGCTGAACCAGGAGAATAAAAGATTTTAGCCACTCTGGGCGATTTAGGGACCTACCAAGACCCAATCTGAAACAAAGTAAAAGAAAAAACAAAAACAAAGAAAGGCTGTGGAAGGCTTGAGTTCAATCTTCAGTTCTAAAGGGGGAAAAGTGATAACATCTCCCCATCTCCTGGAATGATTGCATAAAAACTAAGCAAAACAGACCATGTTAGTAAGAGCAAGCACTACATAAGTCACAAGGGCATCACATGGTGACACAGCATCTAGACGAGTTTTCCAGGGCCTGCAATGTATGACTGCATTTCATGGCTCTGCCCATTTGCCCTTTACAACCACACAAGAGTCGGAAACATGTTTTGGCAGGAACAAGGTGAGGCCCTCCATGGAGGTCCTCTGCAGACAGCTGTGCGGGCCGCGAGCGTGAGGAGACTGGCATTCAGCACTGACTCCTGGCCCGTGAAGAGTGCTGAATAGTGAGTACAAAAAGAAAACGTTCACATTTCTGGAATCTGCCCTGGTGCTGGGTGTGGTGACTGTGCCTGCATCCTCAGTGCTCAGGGGGCCGAGGAGGGGGGCTACCAATGTGCTGGGCAGCACAGTGAGACCACCTCAAAAACAAAAAGCAGGTGAGGTGCACATACTTGTCACCCCAGCATTCAGAAGGCTGTGGCAGGAGGATCACTGCCACAGTTTTTGAGGCCAGCCTAGACAACAGGCCAACATGAACTATGTAGCAAGATCCCACCATCCCCCAAAACAAAATAAAGCAAAAACAAACACACAAAAAAACTGATAAGCGCAATTACCTCGTTTCGCAAGGGATCGATCTAGTACCAAGCTCTCCACCACTCAGGCACAGCTATACTCGGGATGCCGAGAGAGAAGTCCCAGCCTAGACTGCAGAGCCTAGACTCAAGAACCACCATTCAAGCCAGGAAGAGTGGGGCACGCAGTAACCCCAGCACTCTGGGCAATTGATGCAGGAAAATCAATGTGATCTACAAAGTTAGTTCAGGGCCAGCCTGAAGTACAAAATATCTCAAGAACAAAAAAGCAAAGACAAAGGAGGGTATGCTTTGTATGATATCTGTTACTAATTTTTATTCTTGCTAGTCCAACTTGCAGTGAAGATTATATCCACCACGGGGAGTTGGTCCACATACACTATGGCCTTAATTCTTCTCACACCCCTCCCAACAGGGGTAACTTCCTTTGTTTTAAACAGCAAGGAGACAGACTTGCAGTAGACAGCACCTGGCTCTTCTCCACCCCTCCTAGGGCCAGGTGGATTCCAATGTAGGTCTCCTCAGCCTGGTAATGACAGAAGTAGGGGTCCAGCAACCCCCAACCTTTCTCAATGGAGCCACCATAGTGGCAGAGGCAGATGGATGTGACAGGTTTTTTCTGGCAGAATCGGGGATTGAACTCAAGCTCTTGAACTTTCCAGGGAAGAGCTTATCCCACTGAGCCATCTCCCCGGCCCCAGGTGTGACAGTTGGGCCAGCTGCAGCTAAGGAACTGGGAGGCGGTATTGGTGGCTGCAGTTTCTGGGGTCAGGATACTCCCCTCATGCATGGGGAGGTACAGTGACCACTGGGAGCCCCTTGCCTCTCTGGCCCCCCCGTGTCTTTTGGGAACCCTGACCCTCCATGAAGAGCCCAGCTCCAACCTGCTCCTGGTTATCCTGAAGTTGTCCTGTAGGCTCAGGCAGTGGCTTGGTGGTATCTTGGGCAGCCCCAGCGTCGGCACAGGCGGAAATGCCACACTAGGGCAGCACAGCCCAGCAGGACAAGAGTGGTGCCCACCCCGATGGCTGTGTGCATCAAGGTACCAGGCCTGGGAGGCACTGAGAACCGGCCACAGGGCCCAAAGGTAGGGAAGGCTGCGGGGTCAGGGTCTTCAGGCCCTGGCCGAGGAGTTGGGCTCTCACCAGCCTCATTTGTAGCCACTACGCAGAGTACATAGGTGCTCCCCGGCTGCAGCCCCCCTAGCTCAGCTCTGCGGATGGTGGCATTAAGCAGAGGTCCCCTGTACGGCACCTCAGTGCCTTCCCAGAGCAGTAGCTGGTAGTGGTGCACGGGTGAGGCTGGCGCGCACCAGTGCACTGTGGCATGGCCATCTTCAGCCATCACACGTACTTCACCCAAGCGTGGCGGAGCAGGCGGCTGGGCCAGGCTGGACAGCCCAGGGCACAAGCAGGCTATGGGCCCAACCCGCTGCAGCTCCTCACATGGCACCTGCAAGTGGCGGCACCAGTCGTAGTCACAGGGCACAGGTAGCAGAGGAGTGGCCTCAGTGTCCTCCTCCTCAGGGTCCTGGATGTCCAGTGGTCCTGTCTCAGCAGGCACATAGAGGGTCCCGGCCAGGAGCCACAGGAGCAGGGGAGAGCCCAGCATGGAGCCTGTGGGGCAGTGGGGGCCATCAGCCCTGCCTGGACAGCACACAGGCAGCAGGCAAGGGTGAGAAGGGTAGATGGGGACAGGCAGGGACATTGGTCATTCAGCCCTGAATCTGAGTTGTGCACTTGGTCTGCACCAAAGGCATGAAAATGTTCCCACATGTGTGAGGCAGCTGTGTGGCTACTGCACAGCCGTGTGGGGGTAGGGGAAGGCTTTCTGAGTCCAGGAAGGGGGAGGGGAAAGCTTTCTGAGTCCAGGAAGAACCAAGAACCAGGAGACAAGCTCTGGCCAGACATGTACAACCGGGAGCTGGAAGGCAGCAGCATAAGGGGTGAGGGGGACACTGGAACGGACCCCACACCACATCGCTGCTCCTGAAGCCTTCGTCTGGAGGTAGGGTTTCCCTGTCACTGAATAGCCTAGGCTGGGCCAGAACTTGGATCCTCTTTTTTTTTTTTTTGGTGGAACCAGGGATTGAACAGAGGCCTTTGCTCTTCTGGGAGAGCACTTATTCCACTGAGCCATCTCCCTGGCCCCTCAGAACTTGGATCCTCTTGCCTCAGCCTCTTCCCATGCGGGGATAACAGCCTGTGACCCCACCACCACACCCACAGCAGCCCCTCACCAGCAGGTGCCTTGAAGCCGGGGAGCCTTGAGTTGCAGGTGGAGCAGCCGCGGCAAATCAGGTCTGTTCCCCACACAACTCTGCTCTGTTGCAGCTTTTGTACCCCACTCTGATGTCACCACCTGGCCCCTCCTGCTCTTCCCCCTGTGAGTGCAGTAATGCCAGGAGGGTGGGCCAGACTTGACTCATACAGCTGGCCGGGAGGGGAAGCCTTTACTCCCGTGGGCCATGGCCGGGATGCCTGGGGCCTGGCACGGGGTGTGCCTCATGGCCTGCAGCCAAGCATGGAGGAGCCAGGATGCAGCCAGGTGGGATGTGAGGGTCTCAGGCTTGGAGGCACCTGCTTGCATGCCACAGGGAACAGCTTCAGAGGGCATGGACTACATGGGCTCGGCAGGGTCATGAAGACTGCTGCAAGTGGAGGCCACCCCATCCCTGCTGTCACTTCCTGCTTCTGCCTCCTGGCGCAGGAGGGAGGGGTGCAGGGCGAGTGATGCATCCTGCTGTCAGGAATGCAGGGTCCCCTCCCAGGTTTGGGTCATACTCATCTCCCCAAGGACAGCAGGGTTTTTTTCAGGCCCTACCCCTCCTCCCAGGAACAAGAACACTGCAGAACCAGGAGCAGCTGGCACAAAATAGTTTATTGGGGCAAAGAAGAGAGCATGAGGGACCAAGGCTGGTGCATTGTATAGTGTCCTTCAGGAGCTAGAGCAGATGGAGCGCTGGCGCAGGACCCCCCCAGAGGACTCAGGGTGGCCTAGGGTCTCAGGGGCCAGAACATGGGCAGAGGCTGAGGCAGACAGGTTGGCCTCATTGAGCACAGCTGCATCTTCCCAGGAGCCTGAGCCTGGCCAAGAAGACACCCAGTAAGCCTCAGTTTCACAGGGTCCCCATGGCCCTTGGGTCTCCCTCCCACCACCAGGGCCCTCACCATCGCTGGCCTCAGGCTCCAGTTCTGCATCCCTGCCTACAGGCTGCAGGTCGGGCTTCTCCTCTTCTGATGGCATCTCTGCAGTCAAAAGGGCACCAGGTGAGACAGGCATTGGTGACAACTGGGGACCTCGGCCCCTGCCACCCCACCAGTCTCCCTACCCGAGGGCTCCTCTGGGCTCTCGCCATCCTCTGTCCCCTCCACCACATCTGACAATTGGCCAGCCTCCTCCTGGTCCTCGCACCCTGTACCTCCAAAGTAGGTGGAGTGGGGGACAGGGTCCAATGGCTTGCCCCAGTACCCACTTCCCCCCAGCTCCCCACCTGGCTGCTGAGCATTCCTTCGTGGCTCCTGCTGGGCACAGTCCTTCCTCCTGACGTTCACCTGTGGGGATGGGGCTGAGCAGCAGGGACGAGGACAGCTGTTGGCCCTCCCAGGGGGCCACCCCCACTGGCCACCTCTGCTCCCAGTGGCAAAGGGCCCCATCCTGCACCTGCACAGAGAGGCGGGGCCGAGGCCAGATGCTGCCCCATGCCCACTGCATATAGCTGAAGACCAGGACTACACTGAGGAATGTGAAGTTGCTGGCCACACCCACGAAGGCACAGGTCATGGGGAAGTTGTACAGCAGGTACCTAGGACGGTAGAAGGGGTTGTGGTTGTGTGCACACAGCAGGCAACACCAGCCCTTGGGTGTATACTTTTCCAGGGCTGGGACTGAAACCAGTTCTTCACACTGAACTCTATGCCCTCTTATTTTTTATTTTGAGGCAGTGTCCCACTAAATACCTAAATTTCCCACACTAGACTGGAAGTTCCCTCAGCCTCCCAGAGTGTGAAGATGACAGGCATGGGCTGACACACCTAGCTAGAACCAGCCTTTTCACTTCCCAGAAATGCCAAGGGCAACCTAGGAGTGTGTGGCTACAGCTAGCCCCCGTTGCCAGATCCCAGGGCTCTGGCTTCTGACCAAAGCCCAGGGTTCAGAAGACCCAGCAGACTGAAGCAGCAGTCTGCCTTACTGAAGAGACTGACTTGTTGTCACCACATGGACACTTAATTTTTTTGTAGCATTATATTAAACCCAGGGCCTTCCTAATGAGCTACATTCCCAGGCCTTTCTATTTTGCAAACAGAAGTCATTCAGGCTGGGATCCTCCTGCCTTAGCCTCCCAGACTGCTGAGATTACAGGTGTGAGCCTCTGTGCCATCAGGCCAGGCCACAAGGGTGTGTGT